>JAOTRH010049671.1:0-19459 GCA_034768845.1 Heliamphora exappendiculata | reverse complement strand
TAACTCCCATGCCCTCTACATGACTATCAAAAGTTTTAGCCGGTAAGCTCTTTGTAAAGGATCTGCAAGGTTGTCTCATCATGTAAGCTCTATGTCTGACTGAAAATATGAGTCTTTGTACCGCAACGGTACTAGACTATCTACCTGGTAAATTAACATATAATTCTTAGTACTTTTCAAGTACTTAATTATATTCTTTACCACAGTTCAATACTCCTGCCCTAGATTAGACTGATATCTGCTATCCATGCCACCGATAAATCAGATGTCGAGTCTAGTGCAAATCATAGCATACATGAGGCTTCCTACTAGCAAAGCATAAAGAATCGCCTTCATCTTCTCTATCTCATCAAGTGTCTTAGGACACTGATCCTTGGATAGAGTGATTCCATTTCTAAAATGGAGAAACCTTTCTTGAAATCCTGTATGCTAAAACGAGCAAGGATATTATCGATATACTTTGCTTGTGATAAGCCCAACATCTATTATTTTCAATCTTGCACAAGCTTGATCCCAATGATGTGACTGGCTTCTCTCAAGTCTTTCATATCAAACTGTCCAGATAACTATACTTTAACTGTAGATAATGCCCCCATATTATTTTTGATGAGCAAGATATCATCTACATAAAGTACTAGAAAGATCACCACGCTTCCGTCATGCTTCTTGTACACACAGGGCTCATCCAAACTTTGATCAAAACCATAAGATTTAATGGCTTGATGAAACTGACAGTTCCAAGACCTCGATGCCTGCTTAAATCTATAAATAGATCTCTTAAGTTTGCATAGTATGTGCTCCCGGCCCTTTGTAATGAATTCATCTGGTTGTATCATATAGATACACTCATCAAGACTTCCATTAAGGAAAGATGTCTTGACGTCCTTTTGTCAGATTTCGTAATCGAAATGAGTGGCAATGGATAAGAGAATTTGGATAGATTTAAGCATAGCTACCGATAAAAAGGTTTGCTCATAATCGATCCCTTCTTTTTGAGTGAACCCTTTAACAACAAGCCTAACTTTGAAGGTTTTAACGTTTTCGTCTGCTCCTCTCTTCCTCTTGTAGATCCACTTGCATCCAATGGGTTTTATCCCTTCAGGTGATTCTACAAGTTCTCTGACCTGATTGGAATACATAGATTCTATCTCTGAATTCATAGCCCTTTGCAAAAGATTTGCATCTTTGTCGTGAAGTGTTTCATTGTAGTTATAGGGCTCGATATCTAGCTGCCAGGATGCTGTCAAAAGACTCTCCCAAGAACATATACCGGTCAGGTTGATGAACAACTCTCCCACTACGACAAGGCACTACATGTATCTGTGTACTAGCAGTAACACGCTGTGTAGAATCAGAACCATGCGCATCAGCACCTTGTTCTTGATTTGCACTTGTCCCGATAATCCTCCCACTACAACGAGAAAATGGAATATCAACAACTAGTTCTTCTGTTCTACTGGTATTTTCTCTTAGTTCTTCCAAAATAATTTTTCTTTTGGACCTGTGATCCATAACATAATCCTCTTTCAAGAATCGGGCATTGGTGCTAACAACGACCTTATGATCCTTAGAATTATAAAATAGGCCACCCTTCGTTCCCTTGGAATACCCTACAAAGAAACAGACTTTTGTTCTCGATTACAACTTACCCGTGTTTCCTTTCAGCACATGTAGTGGACACTCCCAAATTTGAATGTGTTACAGACTAAGCTTATGCCCGGTTCACAATTCTATGGGAGTAGAAGGTACTGACTTAGAAGGTACCATGTTCAGAATGTAATCCGCTGTCTCTAAAGCGAGTTTTCAAAATGAATCTAGTAAACCTGAATAACTCATCATTGACCTTACCATCTCTATAAGAGTCATATTCCTTCTTTCTGCTACACCATTCAGCTGTGGAGTGCCAGGTGCAGTCAACTAGGATGTAATCCCCTCTGAAAGGAATACGTAGTCCTTAAACTCTCCAAAAAGGTATTTCCCACTACGGTCGGATCGTAGTAATTTGATACTTTTACCCAGACGCTTCTCTGCCTCCGCCTTGAATTCTTTGAATTTCTCAAAGCATTCAGACTTACGGTGCATTAGGTAAATGTATCCATACCTTGAGTAGTCTTCAATAAAATTGATGAAATACTCAAAGCCACCTCTAGCCCAGATTGTCATAGTATCACACACATCAGAATGAACCAGCTCCAATGGTTCTTTAGCTTTATAGCCTTTGGCCGAAAAGGGTCTCTTGGTCATTTTACCTTCTAAGAAAGATTCACATATTAGAAGTGCCACCACTTTCAATGAACTCAAAAGTCCATCTGCTACCAATCTGTTTATCCTTTTTAGATTAATAAGAACCAAGCGTAAGTGCCAAAGAAATGTTTGGTTCATTAAAGAAGGAAACTTTCTCTTATATAGTAAATTAGATGTGTTATTTATTTCAGTAAGTTGTAGTGTAGGAGAAATTAGAGTAATAATATAAAGATCTTCTACCAATGTACCAGAACAGATAACCCGTTTACTATCCTTAATAACCACAGAGCTATTAAAATAAACCAAATATCCGTCTTTAGCTAATCTAGAAACAAAAATTAAGTTTCTTCTAATGGCAGGTACATAAAGACAATCTCTCAATATTAAAATTCGATCTCTACCAAAACTGGAAGTGACATCTCCAACTACAACTGCTGTTACCTTTGTATTATTACCAATATGCAGGTAAATCTCTCCATCACTAAGTTGTCGGGTTTCTTGGAACCCCTGCACTGAATTACCGATATGATTAGTGGCTCTTATATCTACACACCAGGTATCGGTAAATAACACAGCTAAACTTGTTTCCACAATCAATGAATAGAAATTACCCTATTTGTTCTGCCTTCTGAGAAATATTGGACATAACTTTTTCTAGTGCCGGATTTGGCTGCAGTGAAAGCATCTACCTTTTGGATTTTTTACACAAATCTGTGGCCCACTAACTACCTTGAAAATTGTGTCTCCCTATTTCTGAATATTTTTCTTCTTCATACCTTTCGGCGTAGAGATAGTACTTTTTCATAAAAAAATACATTTTCTGGTATTGAAGAAATAACATTTGTAGTTAAAACTATATCCAAGTTACACTTTTAGTCAACAAAATTTAGTCCCATTAGTTTTTTATCTTTGAGTATTAAAACTAGTGGTTTTAAAGCCATTTTAATTCTGAGAATCACATAATTAAAAAAAAACGTTAATTATGATGAGCAAAACTTTAAATTTATTTTAATTTGATTCATTCTTCCATTTTTAAATAAATTCGCCAATAGCCTGGTAATCTGAGAATCACATACCTCGATGGGAGGACGTCTACTATACTTCAGAAGACCAGACAGACCAATTCTTTTTAATTTTACTATCTAGGCAACTGACCCTGTCAAGGAAAATTAAATAATTGACATAGTTTCGGTCCAGTATATAATAACAGTGACTGAGATGGATAGAATACTATTATATACAGTTAAGCATTAACCATCACCTAATCCCAAATGAATCGCTTCGCAATGAAACTTTCAGATGGCGAAGTGATTCACACTAACAATTATCCAGAATTATTCCTAAATGAGGTTTGTACTGACGATACCGCAATTAATCTGTTCGTTGGGGAGGAAGGCCTTACTGCCGACATGTAGAATTTATCTATGAATAAATTCTCTCTCCCACTTAGATTTTTAAAATATTTTTGAGAGTCATAAAAATCTGTTTAATTAAAATAAATTTATTAATTTTTGAAAAGCACACGATCTGAAAGAATCAAACATCTTTTCATGTACATGATTTCAAAGATTCTGATTTATTTTATCATCTTTTCGTGTTTAAATGTGTAACAAATAAAATTTAATAAATGCACAGTTTTTCTCCAACTTTTTAGCTAAGGTAGTAATTAAATACATTTATTTATTTTATTTTTCGTTCCATATTTTTTGAAAAATAATAATTTATTTCCAATAAATATTTTTCTATTTAATTAATTTAAAATTTAAAATTAATTCCCACATTATTCCAAGATATCTGATTTTTTAAAAAAAATCATCTTAAACGTGATATTTTGTAAAAAAAATAAAATATCCAAAAAAAATTTATTTAATTAAAATTAGTTAATTAAAAAAACTTAATTTTATTTCCATTACAAAATATTTTAATTAAAATTTAATTTTTGAATTATTTAAATTAACAGGATAAATAAAATAGATATGCAATCATCCACGCAGTATATATGTATAAACATGATATGCATATATCCCAATTTTATGATCTAAGTAAAACACTTAAGTGTTTTAGTCTTCCTTAGAGAGTCAGCTGTTTCAATTCCTGTTCACCTTTGATTCAGTGTCCTGATTGTATCAGGCTTTCCTAATACTATTTGATATATACTGATATATCATATTAATCTCGTATACATCAGAAAATTAACACAAAACAATCCCGGGAGAGAGAAATGGCCGGACCACCACCATCCACTGCCGCCGCCGCCTTGCTGCCGCCTTCAGGCCGCTCCTGCTGCCTCATCCGAGCTCCGTTTTTGACGAACATTACATTGTTGGAAAGCTCTCAAAATATGAGATTTTTCTGTAAAAAAATATGTTGGAAAACTACTCGAAAAACATCCAGAAAAATGGCCCGAACCTTAAAAAATGCTGCTGCCCGCCATAGCACTGCACCGTCAACTTCTCGGGGCTTTTTCAACCTCTTTCCGAACTCGATTTTTGACGTACTTTATATCATAAGAAAGCTCTCAAAAAGTAATATTTTTCTATGAAAAGAAATGCTCAAAAGAACCTCGGAAAATTACTGAAAACACTACCCAAAGCTGCTACCGCCGCATCCAGAGCTACCGCCGCCTTTAACTGTCAACTTCTCGAGGCCGTTCCGACCTTATCCGAACTCCGTTTTCGACGCATTTTATATCATTGGAAAGCTTTTGAAAAGTATAATCTTTCTATCAAAAAATCAGCTGGAAAATTGCTCAAAAACCAGCAAGAAAAATGCCCGAAATCTGCTGCTGTAGCATCACCGCCGTCAGAAAAAATCGCTACTATTTTTTCCTTTTTTAACGCACTATTTGACCCAATTATTTTTCTGATTTTTGACAGTATTTTGAGATATGTTTTACTGCTATTTTATATTTTAAAAACTTCCCAAAAAATAGTCCCTAAAATGGCCCAAAAATAATAAAAACTACTGTCGAACGGCCGCCAGAATCGCCATCGACAAAGCTGCCGGAACTGGGCTGTTTTGGTGATTTTTTCTCACTGTTTTTGACTTGTTTTAATACTATTTTTTATTCATAAATACTATAGCAAAACTCACCAAAAAAACTGATTAAACCCATTAAAAACTTACCGCGATTCGTAGCCTGTAAAAACCCGAACCATCGCCGGTGCCGCCTCCGTTCTTGGATATATTCAACCTGTTCTTAAATAATAAAAATAAATATTTTAAAAATAGAAACTAGCTATTATATCGATCATATGTCCTAAAAGCTCATATTCGATCTATCACGATCAACCCCCGTGATTAAAAAAATAATCATCATTCACACCATTCAATCAAACATGAAAATTAAATGATAATTATATAATCGGGATTAGAATGCTGGCAAAACAAAATTAGTAGCAGTTCTAAAATTACCCGGCCCCGATAATCAAAAATAAAAAATAAAACGGTTCTGATACCAATTGTTGGAGGTAAAACTGCCAAGATCTTTGTGTTTTTGCAAACGATTATCTGAAAAAAATTAACTGGACGGGTAAACGCCAAAACGGGCTCCAGATAAAAACTTTTGATGACGAACAATCAAAATAAAATCCGTGCATCCGAAGTTAATTTAGAAGAATTCCTTTATACCGGTCGAATCTTCAATTGAAGCTCTTGTCAGATCTTTTACTGTATTCCCTTATGCGATTCTCGGATATAGTGTGGGCTATAATCCTCCGAGAACTCGTACCGGCAGAACCTGGACAGTTTTAGTATTGGAAAACAAGTTATGAAACTGGTTCAGCCTATTCGCATATTTATAGGGCTACAGCAGGGATTTGTGGAGTAATAATGAGTAATACTTTCAGTGGAACACAAACACGTATTAGCAGCTTTTGTAATTAAGAAAACCTCATAGCGGTATCTGCAATTATAAAAAACTATCAGCGATTTCTACAATTTTCATAAAATACTGAATTACAGTTCACACCACTAAAGAAGTATAATTGCACTCTGGCCCATAATCTCAAGACCATATGCATTGAGCTCCTGTTATTAAATACTTACCATTTCTCTCCACGTTAAGATTCTCGATACCAACCAATTAAATTTAATTACTGATAATTTAATTTAATCTGTATCTTGATATTTATTAAACCCTTTCGCTTAACTTATTTGATCACCGGATCATTAAATCCACCTGTAGAGTTTGGCCCAATCAAAACTTATAAGCTTACTTAAGGGGGTATCGTCAATCTCAATCTTTCAGGACGTGAATTCCGTTAATAATTAATATTTGTCATATAAATAATACTGCCATCCAACTCACCGGGAATATAGACCCATATAAGATCGCACCCTCTAATAAATCAAAATAACGAATATTAAATATAAGCAAATCAATAATTATTTCAGGATTAAGAGGATAAACACTATTCATAATAACCTTTGGGTGTAAATTAATTTATATAGTCAGTATAAAATTAATTACCCCAAATGTCCCGTTCAATACACACAAAGTGTACTAGCACAGAGAGTCGGAACAATAGACGACGCTATTATCTGTTCCCCGTAACCAAGACAGGCCTACTAAAACTCTGTGCCACAGTCGTACCGATGGTATGTCCATTTCCATCTAAACTGTGAACATAAAACTTATATTCTGCAAGAACCTAAAATTTGATCTTCTGTGTGCATGCCGTACTCTACACACCAGATTAAATACTATACAGAATATCGAACATTCGTGCATAACATTAAATAAATGATACACATACATTGCTCATAAAGATTATCATAAAATAAAAAATTACTTTTATTAAAATAAAATTAAATACTAAAAATATGATTTTTAGTATACCAACCCTAACAGACACGACTAACTTCCTTTCTCGGTTCACTAGCCTGCGGGGAGAGAAACCCAATCTGCGCTATTTTTCGGTTGCTCACCGTGGAGCAACTCGTGCCCAAACTTGCTCGATCCTTAGATCCAAAATTCGGTCCTTTTGATTTTACAACAAATACACACTCGCAAGTTCAACCCCAAAGGTTCCTCTAACCAAACCCATAACATGTCACAACATGTAATAAATCAATAAAAGCGCAAAACATATTTTTTATCTGAACAAATATGGTTTAAACATAAAATACAGCATTTAAAGCATTTTCAATTGGTCGAAAAGCTTATAACTTCGCGTAGCACCCTTTAACGACAACAGAGTCTGGGATCCTACCTTGTTGAGCTAAAAGCTCAATGCCTCGTAAAATTAACCTCGATGAAACGGGAGTCCGTCTGGATAGATGCATAGCCCTCGGCACAGATATAAAGGATCTACTGTCTGATGGCTAAAAATCGAGCCCTAGGCCCATCAAAATCAAGAGAGAAGGCAGAGGTTTTATGTAGAAGAAAACCAAATCTAAAAATAATAGCTCAAATATCTCCCAACGTCTGATATTTATAGACCACGCATAAATTCAGGAGGTCAGTCGACTGAACTCACCAAGTCAGTCGGCTGGATCACCCCTACCCAGTCAATCGACTGGATTGACACCCTCAGTCGACTGAGTTGCTACTGGTTCTCAAACCGTTTCCAGTGTCCAAGCGTAGGTCCAAACTTGCACCTAAAACATCACCGAGGTCAAAAGTTAACTCGAACTCCATCAACACTTAAAACATTTCAAAAATGAAACGGGTTGGAGTCTCACACCACCCACTTGCTAGCACCCTACTGCTCCTCTTCTTCTCTTTTTGCTTCAATTCCTTCCATGGAGATTTGTTTGGGGTTCCTCCCATCCTAAAATTGGTGAAGATAAAGGCTTAATTAGAGGTCCCAAAGAGTGGAATCAAAGGCTAGATAAAGAGAGAATCAATTTGGTGTATCAATGAGAGATAAATCAAGGAGAGCCCAACCTAGGATTTGCACATTTGGTGATTTTGAAACTTGGGAGACCCAAGAGGTAAGATTTTGACTAATCCTTGGTGTATAGTTTTGATTTGTGTTGATTTTACAAGAGGAACCTTGAAATCCTAGTTTATGTCTATGAATTGAAGTTTCTTTCAAAATCTTGAAATTGGTTGGCTTAAAACCATGAAGGTGGTGATCTGATGTGGTATTGAGGTGTTTAAGTAGTAATTGAAGCTCAAGGGCTTGGTTTTATGTTAAATGTTTAGTTAAATCCATGACATCTACATTGATTTGGATAACTTGAGTTATGAATGTAGCTTAACCTCATGAATTGAAGGGTAAATTGTGAATAATTGATAAAATGAGTAAGATGGGAACCCTTGGGGTGATTATTGGCACAATTTAACTTGTGATTTGGTACAAAATGAGAGTTGATTGGAAAACTTGGGAAAACCATGTAAATCCTATTTAAACGCTGACATATTGATTTGTTTGTTGAAATGGAATCATAATTGAAAGAAGGATTGCTAAATAATGGCTTGGGCCATGTGAATTCTTGAACCTTGGGCTATGAATAAATCTAGAGAAACAAATTGATGATTTAAATGCTCAACTCGATATTCACTCTCAAGATAAAAGGCATACATGCATTAAATATAAGTGCCAACAAGCTTACAGCAAAATGTTCCAGAACCAAAAACATGTAAAATCATACATGATCCAAAAAGGAAACAAAAGAAGACTACAGGTCTTCCTCCCCAACCGGCTCCTCTCGATCAACATGCGTGATCGTACGCACCTGAAAAACATTTCAAATCTCACACCGTGAGCCTAAGCAGAGCAGAAACTAGATAAGCATGAAATAAAAGCTAAACATGCTAATGCGAAAAGATATGAATATTTTGACTCTCCTGAGCCTCGAAAATAGTTTGATATATATATGCATATATACTACAATGCATCACATGCAACCATCGACTCTCACGAGCCCACATGGAACACATGTATATATCAACTCTCACAAGCCCCGAAAGTAGTTCTCTAAAATTCACAATGGTTCACATAACACGTCACATACCACATATGCGACCCACACAACTCATGTAACACCTACAACCGGTGTCACACACGCAACGCACGCAACACATGCAACCTGTGTCACACACGCAACACATTAAACTTCAGGACCGCCTTTCCATCCCTCACTATGCATTGTTAACTAGAGTTAACATTTACCGGGCCACTTTTCGCCCATCGTTAACCAGAGTTAACATATGCAACACACGCAGCCATGTATCTTCACGGGTTTTCACCGTAGGACTAATATCCATCCCTCATTATGCATCTTTACGAGTTTTCACCGTATGACCAATTTTTCCTCCTCATTATGCATCTTTACGGGTTTTCACCGTAGAACCAATATCCACCCCCTCATTATGCATCTTTAAAACTAGAGTTTTAATGCACAAACCATGTACAAACACCACGTTAAACATAATGAAATCACATGCCACAGAACTCGTCATCCACCGATCGAGACCAACACTCAATAAAACTAAACTTAACCTCGCTTTTCACAAAACACTACCTTTTTCTAAAACTCACTTTTTAGAAAAGGGCACCGATAATGATGTATAAACACCACGTTTCCCAAACCACGTCATCCTCGAGGATCGACAACAAAAGAAACAAACCACCACGACTAACCAAAACATGAAATGACCAACACCCCACTTCATGAGTTCAGTCGACAAAACTCCATAATTTAATCGACAGAAATGCCACTCAATGAGAGCCAGTCGATTGAACCCCATAATTCAATCAACTGAAAAGCCATAACATGACCACTAAAACAACAAAACACCCCAAACAGGACATCAGTCGGCTGGGCACCCAACACAGTCGACTGAAAAAGGCTACTGGAAACCAAAAACACCACACAGACCAATCCAGTCGATTAAATTCCCAATCCAGTCGACTGGATAACCACACTGTCAACCCAATCGACTGGATCACCCAGTTCAGTTGACTGGACCACGGCTGGAACAAACCCTAGCTACGGGAAACAGCCTTTCAACCCCAAAATCAAAGCCTCCAAACTCCCTTTTGATATTCACGGACATACCCAAGCCCAAAACGTCAAAGAAAAACCCAGTGGAACACTTGGAAAACCTTTTTGTCCAACCAAAAATGACTAAAAATAGTTTTGGTGTAAAACCCAACCTTTCAAACATAAAATAACTTTTCATGCATTTTTAAAAGGTAAAAACACATACAATTTCACGTAGTACCCTTTTAAGACATGAGAGTCTAGTATCCTACCTCGTTGAGTCAAATAAACTCGATGCCTCAAAAAGCGAACCTCATCGAAATGAGATTCCGCCTGGATGAACATGTAGCCTTCAGTGCCGATAGCAAGGATCAGCTATCAAATCGTCAAAAACCTAGCTCTAGGCCCCCGAGAAGTTAGAGAGGAGGCAAAGATTTTGTTTTGATGAAAAGGAAACCTTTCTTGTAAGTTTTAAAAATATCTCATAAATATCTAAAACCTAGATATTTTTAGGCCACGAAAATATCTTCTTTTTTTTTGAAAACTTCGCACCGCAACACCCAACAGCCCCGGGAGCCAACCCCACATGCATTTCTAAGCTCGAACATGCATAAGATGCATATAAACATGCAAATTCTAAAATGATAAACAACGCATCAAAACATCACATAAAGAGAAAATGGGTCAAGGTCTCATAACTCTACCCCCTTAAACGAATTTTGTTTCTGAAATTCAACATAAGGCCAAAAGAAAAACGACCCCGTCAATCACAGTCGACACAGGCACGATAAGTGGTCAGCCAAACCACTCCAAGGACAAAGTCAAGCATGGTCATATACTCTAAACAACGGCTACCTACCTCAAGGACACAAGATCTACCAACTCATCCCAACATCACGTCCTCACCAATCGAGGTCTCTACCCACAATGCACCACCCATAGAGTCCATCTTGAACCCCCAAACAGATGAAATGAAGACATGCAACGTCACGCCCAAAACTCTGGGTCACATGAAACACCCACAAGTAACCAAACAAAGCACCCAACCCGAGAATACACTCTCAATAAAAAATATACATGCATTGTATAGAATCGCCAACCGGCTTACATTACAAGGTTCTAACACCGAAAAAATATGTAAACATACATGGTATAGAAAAAACAAAAAAGAAGACTACAGATCTTTTGCCTGTCCAGCAACCCTAGATCAACCTACATGACCGGTACCTAAAAAATATTTCAAATCCCATACCGTGAGCCAAAGCTCAGCAGAAACTAGATAAGCATACAATATAAACAAAACAAACTCGAAAAATGAGGTGCAATTTTTGACTCTCTTTCGAGCCATTAAAAATAATTTTCACAAGCAACAGGAAAGCGAGAATAAGAACCATTTTTTACTCATAAGAGCCTTGAACCGCAATTCTAAAATGATTTTGTTTCACAACTCACATGGGTCGTAAAAATAGTTTGAAAATTAGTTTTATCCGTTCCATAATGCATTACATGCAATTCATGTATCTTCTCGGACTTTTACCGAAGGATCGTAGCTCCAACTAATGCCTCGTTGACCAGAGCCAAAGATATATTCACGAACTTTCATCGTAGGACCAAAATTTGCCCCTCATATGCATCTTCACGGACTTTCACCGAATGACCAACATCGCCCCTCATATGAAACTTCACAGACTTTCACCGTAGGACCACAATTCGCCCCTCATATGCATCTTCATGGACGTTCACCATAGGACCAAAATTCGCCCCTCATATGCATCTTTAGCCAGAGCTAACTTGTACAACCAACGCAACGCATGCCACCCATTCAACTCAACACATGCATCCCACAAAACGCAACACATGCTACCCATGCATGCAACCTGTGCAACACACGTAATGCACGCAACCCGTGCAACGCTCACCATGCACGCAACCCGTGCAACACACACCACGTACGCAACCTGTGCAACACATGCGATGCAGAAATAAAACCAAAGTTTTAAGCAATGCAACACATGCATATATATATATATCATCAGAACTTTAGATACACGACGTCCACACAAGGCCACATAGGGTCACATACAAATGATCATATATCCTTCCTACAGCATGCTTAAATAAAACTAGAGTTTATAAACACAAATCACGTATAAACTTCATATCATGATGGCACCCATCACATAACCCGACATCCACTCACATGGACAACCAACAACCCACAAAATCGAGCCTAACCCGACGGCCAGTACCAAACCCTTAAAACTATGATTTTCATAAAACAACACTTTTTTCCCAAAAAGAACAACGGGCCCAAACATGCCCCATACCCCATGAAGAAAAAACATCATGCACCTAACCGTGCACCAACACCAGCATCTAACCAGGCACGTCACCCCCGAGGACAGAACCTAATAAAAATTCGAAGCCACGACACGACCCCCGAAACCACAGCACGACCAACAGAACCCTAAAAAGAATCCAACAGTATTTCAGTCGACTAATCCCATATATCAATCAACTGAATACCATTGGAAATCAATTGGAAACCAAGGACCCAACTACCAACACATCATAACCCAAACCAACACACGGCCAACACGGAACCACACACGCCCAACACGGCAAACACGAAACCACACACGCCTAACACAGCCAAACACGCCCAACAAATCACAAAGAAACTCCCAATGGACAAGAAATTTGATAAAAAGTTCCAACAAAGATGAAAAATAGGCTTTTCCCAAACATTCGGCCACAAACAGGTAAAAAACGGTTAAGAAATCTTGATATACCCTCACTCTTTTAGTCATAACTTTTTCTACAAAAATAATTTTAATGCGAGAGAGGTGTCATTGGAAAGAAGACTTCTGAGGCTTCAATTTGAGTACAAGACAACCCAATTCCGAGTCCGGATGAGGGAAATACATTGATTTTAAAAACAAATTTTCAACCAGTGAAAAATAGACCGCGGGCTAGACCGCTCGAGCGGTCTGTCCAGCGATCAACAACCCGAGAGCAACCCAAGACCGCCCTCTAGACCGCTTGAGTGGTCCCTCAAGCGGTCCTACGCCAGAAACTGATCTGTTTCCCAAATTTTGAATCCTCCAGCCATCCAACAACCATCTAATAGCCCTCCAAACTCAAAATCGAAGTAACCAAACTCTCTTTCAACATCCTCGGTCATACACAAGCCCAAGACTAACACCAAAACCTCAAAAGAAACCCTTAAACCCCGATTCCATCCAATCGAAACTAACCAAAAATGATTTTAAACCCAAAACCCGATTTATCGAAACATAAACCACTTTTTCATGCATTTCAAGACGGTAAAAACACATACGATTACACGTAGCACCTTTATAAGACATGAGAGTCTAGGATCCTACCTCGTTGAGTTAAAAACTCAGTGCTTTAAACCACGTGCAAAATCGAGCTTCATCAGAATGAAATTTTATCCGGATGAACGCGTAGCCCACCGTGCGAATAGCAAGGATCCACTGTTAGATCATCAAAAATCAAACCCGGGGCCCCCAAGAAGTTAGAGAGTAAAGAGAAAACGAGGAAACATAACTTGTAAGTTTTAAAAATATCTTTCAAAAATATCTAACGCAAAATATTTATAGGCCACCATTTTTTTTTAAATTCGCACTGCAACGCCCAACGGCCCTGGGAACCAACCCTACATGCATATTTAAATCCGATCATACATCAAAATGCATATAAACATGCAGCAACGATAACACTAAACGAGCATCGAAAAATGCCAAAAAAAATGAGCCAGGGTCTCACATGCAATGCTCTTGTGTTGATAAGAACACTTGCCCAAATCCTGCACACTCAGAAAGTACCTCTGCTCACTTGAGGAATAGCTACATCATCAGGCACGCCCGGTGCCTTGGAAGAACTGGAATCAGTTAGGGCATACCCTCGGCCCTACATCATACAAGTCTGTCCATCATAACACGGGACTGTCAGCTGTTGTACTGACTGAATTGAACCACCCCCATCAACAACCCTAGAAGTCTGAACTACGGGCTACTGCTGCTGATACTCTAGTTGCCCCTACACAAACGAACCCACTGGTGTGCCTACCGTGCTTGGCATACTGCCTCTCTAAGGACAGTTCTTGTGAAGATGTCCAGACTGGCCACATTCAAAACAAATCGATGGCTCCCTCCTCTACGACTGCACTGGTACAGAACTCTGGGTCTTCTTTGGCTGTGGGCAATCCGTTACACGATGGCCAGGCTGCCCACACCGATAATAGCTAAACTCCCTTTGCTCCGGCCTCCCAGACAATGCCACTGATGGCGCTGGTGTTGAAAACTATTGTCGTGATCCAGGGACATGTGAAATAATACCAGAGAACCTCTGCCTCTTGTTGGAGTGCCCACCTGACTACGCCTCTACTCCGGTTATTGGTGGCAAAACTATCAAGATCTTTGTTTTTGCAAATGATTATTTGAAAAAAAAATTAACTAGACGAGAAAACGCTAAAACGGGCTCCAGATAAAACTTTTTATGACAAGCGATTAAAATAAAACCGGTGCAACTGAAGTTAATTTAGAAGAATACCTTTTTACCGGTCGAATCTTCACCTACGATTTGAATCCGAGTTGAAACTCCTGTCAAATCTTCTACTGTATTCTCCTATGCGATTTCCAAATATAGTGTGGGTTATAATCCTCCGAGAACTCGTACCGATAGAACAGAGAGCTTTAGTTTTAGAAGTCAAGTTATGAAATTAGTTTTGCCTACCCGCATATTTATAGGGCGACAGCAGGGACCTGATGAATAATTATGACTAAGACTTCTAGTGGAAGACAGACACATATCAGTGGTTTCCGCAATTAAGCAAACCTCATAGCGGTATATGCAATTATGAAAAATCAGCAACAGCTTCTATAATTTTTATAAAACACTAAATTATAGTTTACACCACTAAAGAACTATAATTGCACTCTGACCCATAATCTCAAGACCATATAGCATCCAGCTCATGTTATTAAATGCTTATCATTTCTCCCTACGTTAAGATTCTTGATACCCGCCAATTAAATTTAATTACTGACTATTTAATTTAATCGGCATCTTAATATTTCTTAAACCCTTTCTCTTAACTTATTTGACTACCAGATAATCAAATTCACCTGTAGGGTTTAACTCGATTAAAACTTATAAGCTTCCTTGAAGGGGTATTGTCAATCTCGATCTTTCGAGACATGAATTTCGTCAATAATTAATATTCGCCACATAAATAATACCGCTATCTAACTCACTAGGATTATAGACCCATATAAGATCACACTCTCTAATGAATCAAAACAATGAATATTAAATATACGCAAATTAATAATTATTTTAGGATTAAGAGGATAAGTACTATTCATAATAACCTTGGGGTGTGAACTAATTTATATAGTCAGTATAAAATTTATTACTCCAAATGTCCCATTCAATACACACAAAGTGTACTAGCACAGAGAGTCGGAACAATAAACGACGCTATTATCTGTTCCCCGTAACCAAGTTAAATCTACTTAAACTCTATACCACAGCCGTACTGATGGTATATCTATTTTCATCTAAACTGTGAACACAAAATTTATATTCTGCAAGAACTGAAAATCTAATCTTCTGTATGCAAGCCGTACTCTACACACTAGATTAAATAATATACAGAATATCGAATATTCATGCATAACATTAAAGAAATAATACGCATGTATTGCTCATAAAGATTCTCATAAAATAAAAAATTAATTTTATTAAAATAAAATTAAATACTAAAAACATGATTTTTAGTATACCAACCCTAATAATCTCCCACTTATACTCAAAATCATACTGCCATACATCTGACTTCCATGCCCTCTACATAACTATCAAAAGTCTTACCCAGTAAGCTCTTTATAAAGAATTTACAAGGTTGTCTCCTAATGTAAGCTCTATGTTTGACTGGAAATCTGAGTCTGTGTACCCCAAAGATACTAGACTGTCTGCCTAGTAAACCAACATATAATCCTTAGTTCTTTTCAGGTACTTAATTATATTCTTTATCGCAGTCCAATATTATTTCCCTGGGTTTGACTGATATCTGCTAACCATGCCAATGGCAAAGCAGATGTTGGGTCTACTGCAAAGCATAGTATACATGAGGCTTCCTACTGCCGAAGCATAAAGAACCTTCTTCATCTTCTCTATTTCATCAGGTGTCATAGGACATTGATCCTTGGATAAAGTGTTCCATGTCTGAAAGGAGAAACCCTTTCTTGGAATCCTGCAAGCTAAAACGAGCAAGGATATCATCGATATACTTTGCTTGTGATAAGCCCAACATTATTTGTTTTCGATCTCACACAAGCTTGATCCCAAGGATGTGACTGACTTCTCCCAATTCCTTCATATCGAACTGCCCAGATAACTATACTTTAACCGTAAATAATACCCTCACATCATTTTCGATGAGCAAGATATCATCTACATAAAGTACTAGGAAGATCACCACGTTTCCATCACGCTTCTTGTACACATAGGACTCATCCCGACCTTGATCAAAACTATAAAACTTAATAGCTTGATCAAACCGAGTGTTCCAAGACCTTGATGCCTGCATAAGTCCATAAATGGATTTCTTAAGCTTACACAACATGTGTTCCTGGCCCTTTGCAATGAATCCGTTTAGTTGTATCATATAGATGCACTCGTCAAGACTTCCGTTAAGAAAAGCTATCTTGACGTCCATTTGCCAGATTTCGTAATCAAAATGAGCGGCAATATATAAGAGAATCCGAATAGACTTAAGCATGGCTACCGGCGAAAAGATTTCCTCATAATCAATCCCTTCTTTCTGATTGAACCCTTTTAGCAACAAGCCTTGTTTTAAAGGTTTCAACCTTCCCTCCTGCTCCTCTCTTCCTCAATTTTTCTTGTAGATCCACTTACATCCAATGGGTTTTTTTCCCTTCGAGTGGTTCTACAAATTTCCAGACTTAATTGGAATACATAGATTCCATCTCTGAATTCATAGCCCTTTGCTAAAGATCTGCATCTTTGTCAAGAAGTGCTTTATTGTAGTTACAGGGTTCGGTATCTAGTTCTGTCGGAATCTTGTCAAAAGACTCTCCCAAGAACATATACCGATCAGGTTGATGAACAACCCTCCCACTACGACGAGACACTACCTGTGTCTGTGTACTAGCAGTAACACACTGTGCAGAATTTGAATCCAGTGCATTAGTGCCCTGTTCTTAATTTGTACCTGTCCCGATAGTCCTCCCACTATGACGAGGTAATGAAATATCAGTGACTTGTTCTTCCATTCTACTGGTATTTCCTCTCAATTCTTCCAAAATAAAGTTTCTTTTGGGGTCTGTGATCCATAATATAATCATCTTCCAAGAATCGGGCATTGGTGCTAACAATAACTTTTCAATCCTTAGGATTATAAAACAAACCACCTTTCGTTCCCTTGGCATACCCCTGAAAGAAACAGACTTCTGTCATTGGTTCTAACTTACTTGCGTTCCCTTTTAGTACAAGTACTAGATACCCCCAAATCCGAATGTGTTTCTGACTAGGCTTACACCTGGCCCACAATTCTATGGGAGTAGAAGGTACTGACTTATAAGGTACTATGTTCAGAATGTAAGTCAGTGTCTCTAAAGTGAGTCCCCAAAACAAATCAGGTATACTTGAATAACTCATCATTGATCTTACCATCTCCATAAGAGTCCTATTCCTTTTTTTTGCTACACCATTCTGTTGCGGAGTGCCAAGTGTAGTCAATTGAGATGTAATCCCCTCAATGATAAGTAGTCCTTAAACTCTCCAAAGAGGTATTCCCCACCACGGTCGGATCATAGTGATTTGATACTTTTACCTAAACGCTTATCTGCCTCCGCCTTGAATTCTTTGAATTTTTTAAAGTATTCAGACTTACGATGCATCCGGTAAATGTATCCATACCTTGAGTAGTTATCAGTGAAACTAATGAAGTACTCAAAGCCACCTCTAGCCCGGATTGTCATAGGACCACACACATCAGAATGAACCAGCTCAAACGTTTATTTAGCTCAATAGCCTTTGGTCGAAAAGGGCATTTGGTTATTTTACCTTCTAAGCAAGATTCACAAACTAGAAGTGCCTCCACTTCCAACGAACTCAAAAGTTCATCTGCTACCAGTCTGTTTATCCTTTTTAGATTAATATGACCCAAGTGTAAGTGCCAAAGAAACGTTTAGCTCATTAAAGAAAAAAACTTTCTCGTCTATAGTAAATTAGATGTGTTATTCATTTAAGTCAGTTGCAGTGTATGAGAGATTCGAGTAATAATATAAAGATCATCCACCAATGTATCAGAACAGATAACCTGTTTATTATCCTTAATAACTACAGAGTTATTAAAATAAACTAAATATATATCTTTAGACAATCCAGAAATGGAAACTAAATTCCTTCTAATGGCAGGTACATAAACACAATCTCTCAATATTAAAACCCGATCTCTACCAAAACTGAGTGATATCTTCTACTGCAACTGCTATTACCTTTGTATTATTATCCATATGCAGGTAAATTTCTCAATCACTAAGTTATTGAGTATCCTGGAACCCATGCAAAGAATTGTAGACATAATTAGTGGCTCCCGTGTCTACACACCACGTACTGGTAGATAATACCGCTAAACATGTTTTCACAATCAGTGAATAGAAATTACCCTTATTGTTCTGCTTACTGAGAAATACTAGACATAGCGTTTTCCAGTGCCGTGTGTCACGCCCTCAACCCGAGGCACTTGAACCCCACTTTAAAACCCACATTTTTACAGAATAAGTGAGGGGACTTCTTTTTATAAAAACCAAATTTTTGTGGTTAGAACTTTCTTTAAAGAAAATAATTGGATTTAATTTGGTTTAAAAGAAATTCTTTTCTAACACTTCAAAAAAATATTTTAAGTATAATTTAAAAAAAGTTCGGCAGAGTCTTCTATGTTTTTCGGAGTATCCCAAATTTTTCTGTCAAACTCAAATTATAATATATACTCAGGCACCTCCTATATCTCAATACCGAATCACAATTAAAGCTATATATCAACTATACATAATTAAATTACATAATAACTCATAAGCATCATTGCATTACCATTGCATTCACTTCCATGAGCATTAAATCATATATAAATATTACTAGATTCGACTGATAATTACATTCATCCAAACAATTCTCATAATTTTCCAATACAATACTTTGAAACGAATACATGAGATCTAAACATACA
>JAOTRH010049660.1:0-19462 GCA_034768845.1 Heliamphora exappendiculata | reverse complement strand
AATAAAATATAAAATAACAACAAAAATGACCAAATTGCCCTTGCATGGCGGGCCACCTAGGAGAATGTGCCCAAAAAGTTACTTTTTGCCTTTTTATGCTTAAAAATGAGAAAAGATGTATTAATTAAGTATTATTTTGACCTAATACTTTTTATACAAGTAATATATATAGTAATATAATAATATAGGTCAAAAAAAGTAAATAAATAATTATTTAAAGTTTTTACACAATAAATAAGTCAAAAAGTCAATTCTAGTCAAACTAGCTTAATTTAGCTTAAAAGCGTACACTTATTTAATTAATTTCTATCAAAATTATGATAAATCATGAAAAGGATAAATTAATTATAAATATATTAATATAATAGGTTTTAGTAGATTTAGACACCAAAAAAATATATAAAATTAATATTTTATGCACGTTCTTCCACAAAATGATACCAAAACTTAATTTAAAAGCCAAATTAAAT
Source organism: Heliamphora exappendiculata (assembly GCA_034768845.1). Lineage (NCBI taxonomy): Eukaryota > Viridiplantae > Streptophyta > Magnoliopsida > Ericales > Sarraceniaceae > Heliamphora > Heliamphora exappendiculata. The sequence goes on along the minus strand of JAOTRH010049660.1, from coordinate 18,992 downwards.
GTAAAAATCAGCTTTTTAGTCTCCCAAACAAGCCTGGCCGAAATTTACCTACCCCAAGTCTGAAAATATTTCTCTCAAGCCACTCCCACCTCCCATGCAATCAATAAAATTGAAGAAATTTAAATTTAAAGCTTCATTGCAATTATTATATTCCATTATAATTTTTTTCTATAAAAACAAGGCATAACCCCCCCCCCCATTCCTTCGAACACATTCGGCTGAGAAAGAGAGAGAGAGAGAGAGGGAGAGCAACCACAAAAATATTTTAAGTGTTCTAAGAGAGAAGAAGGAGAGAAGGAGAGAACAAAGAAGGAAGAATGAAGAGAGAGTTAGAAGGAATTAAGAAGGAAGCACTAAAGCCAATGCCTATTCTTCTTCAATCTTTATAACATCGAAAGAAGTAAGTAAACTCTCTAAAACTCTCTGATATTCTCCCTTAACAAAACCTTCAATCCATCTCTATAATTAATCTTAAGAAGATAAAACAAAGAATAACTCAAAAAGGCGTCGTAAGAGTAGTTTATAGGCTATTTATGTATGAGCAAGCTTTGTATGTCTTTGCATGTATGTATTCTTGAGTTTTATGGCTTAAACATGTTCTAGAGTTTTGGTTTATGTGAGTTTATAGCATGCATGCGAAGAAAATAGAATAAAAATGGACATCGCATGAGTTAAGTTATTAAAGACCCTAGGTTACCTTCTTTTCTAGGCATACCAAGATTCTGCCACCAACTTTAAAATAGCATAACTAAATGTAAAAAAATGGTCTTAAAGTGATTTTTGTGTTTAGATTTATCTTTTTGAGTTCTCTTTCATAAAATATTGGTTTGAAATGATTTCGTTGAGTATAACTCCCGATGTGTCATTTTTGCCAAAAAGTGTTAGATCTTGACCACTCTGAATTGGAGATCTAAAACTCTAAGTTTTAGTGAGAACCGAGCTTGGGTCAAAACATAAAATTTGTAAAGAACATATTTAGCTTTCTTTCCACCAAAAATGAGCCAAAATTATGTTGTCTTGATAGGTCAAAACACTCCCCAAAGTCACAGTTAAGGTTCAGTGACTGACAGACCTCTCTGTCACACATTTTAGTAAGACCAAAAATCTAAATATTTAGAGGCCAAATCCGAAGGTGGTAAACATGAAAAATGTAGCTAACATATTAAAATAAATACTGAGAAAATATCAGCCCAAAATACCCTTGTATGATACCCCAAATGTTTTGAGCATTCCCTATTAAAAACACATTCTACATACCTTTTTTAGACTGACTGAACCCTTTTTATAAATTAGCCAAAATCTCAAACGTTTCCCAAACAACTAGCCTTAGAACCAAACATGAAATTTATAGGGGACATCTTAAAATAAAATCTCACCAAATATCAGAGCCATAGTCCTTGAATTGATGCCCCAAAACGGTTTCCAACATAGACCTAAATTCTGCACTTTTCTCTGAAAAGTGCTGAATGGTATTCCCTAAATTAAATCAAATGACCTTTTTTTCCTAGGATCTAACCTTAGTGCTAAACATGAAAGTTGTAGAAATTTTTTTGATCTAATTGGTGTTCAAAATTCAAATAAAATCCATGTTTAAGTACTTCAAAATACTATCGCAACTTTGAAACTAGCAATCGAACAATTACCTAAAATTGGCTAAATGTACTAGTGGTGTGTTACTTAAGGGACTTGAGTATATGAACCTTATATGAACTTTGTGAGTAATTAGTATATAAAAATAATTCTTTTGATGAAATAAACTCATACCGATGGTTCGATTCGATGTTGTATAAATTGTGGTTATGCTTCGCATGCTTGTACTTGATGCCTTAGCAAGTTATACCATGTGCCATATCATATTTATATGTCATGCTATGATTAATTGCACACAAGAAGTATATTGCACATCATGAACATTTCTACATGTCATCTTGGGTTATTAGAATCTCTTTTGTATCTTTCAATTGGGTTGAGTGAACATGGAAATTATTTATTCAGTGGTTGTGGATCTAGGACATCCCTGGTTGTCATATTTGAAATTAAATTGGAGGCTTTTATTATAAAAGGGGATTTAGGTACCATGGGTTCGTCGCTAGCTTTTATTAGACTTTAGGTTGACGCTTAACGAGCATCCTAGTACTTAATGTGGGATGGTTGGCCCGTATAAGGATGGTTGATAAAAACTGGGTGGCCCGCCCCCACGCCATTACCATTGAGTAAAACGGCTGAGGAATGTAGCTAAGGCGAGCGTTTAGCTTTCGCAACGAGGCCAGCATAGGTTAAGTGATCAATATACCATCAAGTCTACTCTGTAATTTCTGGCGTGGAATTCATGACATTGTTCTGAAAATACGTTGGGTTGGGCATCTGCATAGCATTCATCTGCATCACACACTCGCACACATGTTCTTATATATGCTTGCTTTGTTGAAAATGATAAATGGTCTGTCTCTTGCCCTTAAAATTTGTATTGGGTATTATACGATATGTATTGTAGGATATTTTGTTGTGAATTTGTTAGACGATTTAAGAAATTTACTTCTGGCCTCCGGCTCATGGCATTCGTGCCATAGGTGAAGACGAAAGACTGTTTGAGGAAGACGTGTTCGTAGAGGAAGAAGACTTCGAAGAAAGGGGAGAGTAGCAGGAGTCGGTTAACCCCAACAGTGCAACTTGAAGACGTAGAATCTTATCCTTTTGATCTTTTGTTCAGTTTTCCACGAACATGATGTAACTTTTGTTAAATTTTCTAGATGACTGTAATCATTAAGTATTTTGAATAAATTATAAACTGTTAATGATGTAGTAATTATCATATGTAATTATGAATGTTCGGCTAGAATATCTCCCTTATTTATATTTACATATGTCCTGACGTGTCCGGATGATGGGGCGCCACATCTACTCCCATAGAATTGTGAACCGGGCGTAGGCCTAGTCTGAAACACATTCGAATTTGGGGGTGTTCAGCACATGTGCTGAAAGAGAACGCGGGTAAGTTGTAGCCAAGGACATAAGTCTGTTTCTTTGTAGGGTATCTCAAGGAGACGAATGGTGGTCTATTTTATATTCATATGGATCAAAACGTCATTGTTAGCACCAATGCCTGATTCTTGGAAGATGATTATATTATGGATCACAAGTCCAATAGCAAAATTATTCTATAAGAATTGAGAACAAATACCAGTAGAACGGAAGAACAAGTCACTAATATTTCATTACCTTGTTGTAGTGAGAGGATTATCGAAATAGGTACAAATCAAGAACAGGGTGCTGATGCATAGGGTTCTGATTCTGCATAGCGTGTTACTACTAGTACATAGACACAGGTAGTGCCTCATCGTAGTGGAAGAATTATTCATCAACCTTACTAATATATGTTCTTGGGAGAGTATTTTGACAGGATTCCGATAGAACTTGATACCGAGCCCTGTAACTACAATGAAGCACTTCAAGACAAAGATGCAAATATTTGGTAAAGGGCTATGAATTCAGATATAGAATCTATGTATTCCAATCTGGTCTGAAAACTTGTAGAACCACCTGAAGGGATAACACCCATTGGATGCAAGTAGTTCTATAAGTGAAAGAGAGGAGCAGACAAGAAAGTTGAAACTTTTAAAGCTAGACGTGTTGCTAAATGGTTCACTCAGAAAGAAGGGATCGATTATAAGAAAACCTTTTTACCGGTAGCCATGCTTATGTCTATTTGGATTCTCTTATCCATTGTCGTACATTTTGATTACGAAATCTAGAAAATGGATGTCATGATAGCTTTCTTTAATAAAAATTTTGATGAGTGTATTTATATAATATAACTAGACGGATTTAATATAAAAGGCCAGGAGCATATGTTATGCAAGCTCAAGAGATTTATTTATAGACTTAAGCAGGCATCGAGATCTTAAAACACTCAGTTTGATCCAACCATTAAGTCTTATAGTTTTAATCAAAGTCCGAATGAGTCCTGTGTGTACAAGAAGCGTGACGGAAGCGTGGTGATCTTCCTAGTACTTTATGTAGATGATATTTTGCACATAAAAATGATGTGGGGGCATTATCTACTATTAAAGTATGGTTATCTAGGCAATTCGATATGAAGGACTTTGGAGAAGCCAGTCACATCCTTGGGATCAAGCTTGTGTGAGATTGAAAACAAAGGATGTTGGGCTTATCAGAAGCAAAGTATATCGATGATATCCTTAGTCGTTTTAGCATGCAGGATTCCAAGAAAGGGTTTCTCCCTTTGAGATATAGAATCACTCTATCCAAGGATCAGTATCTTAAGACACCTGATGAGATAGAGAAGATGAAGGCGATTCCTTATGCTTCAGCAGTAGAAAACCTTATGCATACTATGCTCTACACTTGACTCGACATCTGCTCTGTCGTTAGCATGGTTAGCAGATATAAGTGTAACCTAGGACAGGAGCATTGGATTTCGATAAAGAATATAATCAAGTACCTGAAAAGAACTAAGGATTATATGTTGATTTACCGGTAGACAGTCTTGTACTTTTGGAGTACACAAACTCAGATTTTTAGTCAGACATAGAGCTTACATCAGGAGACAACCTTATAGATCCTTTACAAAGAGCTTACGAGGCATGATTTTTGATAGTCATGTAGATATGGCAGCATGGTCATAAATGAGAGATTGTTAGGGTTGGTATACTAAAAGCCATATTTTTAATATTTAATTTTATTTTAATAAAATTGATTTTCTATTTTATGAGAATCTTTATGAGTAATATATATGTATCATTTTTTTGAATTATACATGTATATCCGATATTTTGTATAATATTTAATCCGGTGTGTAGAGTACGATTTCAACACAGAAGATCAGATTTTAGATTCTTACAGAATATAAGTTTTATGTTCACAATTTAAATAGAAATGGATATACCATCAGTACGACTGCAGTAAGAGTTTTAGTAGGCATATCTTGGTTACGGGAAACAGATAATAGTGTCGTCTATTATTCTGAATCTCTGTGCTAGTACACTTTGTGTGTATTGAACGGGACATTTGGAATAATTAATTTTATACTAACTATATAAATTAATTCACACCTCAAGAATATTATGAGTAGTGTTTATCCTCTTAATCCTTAAATAATTATTAATTTGTATATATTTAATATTCGTTATTTTGATTCATTAGAGGGTGCGAACTTATATGAGTTTGTATTCCCAGTGAATTGGATAGCGGTATTATTTATATAAAAATATTAATTATTGACGGAATTCACGCCCCGAAAGATCGGGATTATTGATACCCCCTTATGAAAATTTATAAGTTTTGACCGTGCCAAACCCTGCAGGTGGATTTGATTATCCGGTGGTCAAATAAGTTAAGTGAAAGGGTTTAAAGAATACCAAGATGCTCATTAAATTAAATTGTCAATAATTAAATTTAATTGGTGGGTATCAAAAATCTTAACGTAGGGAGAAATGATAAGTATTTAATAAAAGGAGCCCAATTCTAGATGGTCTTGAGATTATTGATCAGAGTGCAATTATTGTACTTTAGTGGTGTGAACTGTAATTCAGTATTTTATGAAAATTTCAAAAATTGCTGCTAGTTTTCCATAATTGTAGATACCGCTATGAGGTTTGCTTAATTGCAAAAATCGCTGATACGTGTATGTGTTTTACTAGAAGTCTTACTCATAATTAGTCCACAGGTCGTTGTTGTAGCACTATAAATATGCGGGTAGGCTGAACCAGTTTCATAACTTGTCTTTTAAGACTAAAGTTGTCCAGGTTCTACCGGTACGAGTTCTCGAAGAATTATAGCCCACACTATATCCGAAAATCGCATAAGGGAATATAGTAAAAGATCTGACAAGTGCTTCAACTTGGATTCAAATCATAGTTGAAGATTCGACAGGTAAAAAGGTATTCTTCTAAATTAACTTCGGATGCATGGATTTTATTTTTGATCGTTCATTATCAAAAGTTTTTATCTGGAGTCCGTTTTGGCATTTGCTTGTCTAGTTAATTTTTTTCAGATAATCATTTGCAAAAACAAAGATCTTGACAGTCTTCCTTCCAACACTGGGATCCTTAAAGCTGAGATTGATGGAAAAATCAAGGTCGATATCATATTTCAGTCGCTGCCTTATAGATTCAAGTATTTCTGCCTTAATTATAATATGAACAAACTCAATTTTTTCCTAGCAGAACTACTTAAAGAACTTTAAGCAGCTGAGGGTATTCTTAGGAAGCTAAGAAGTTTCTTTATTGCTAAAAAAGGTTCTTCCACCAAGACAAAAGGCAAGAAGAAGAAAAAGGTTAAAAAAATAAGGAGACAAAGATATAAAGGCAACTAATGGGCCTAAAGCTGGTGTGAAAAAATCGACAAGCAAATGTTTTCACTACAACCAGACAATGTACTAGAAGAAGTAATGTCTAGTCTATCTTCGCAAGCAGAACAACAAATCTAATTTCTATTTACTAGCTGTTGAAACATGTTTTGTGAGACCCAATTTCATTTCTTTTTCGTTATATGTCACGTCCCAAACACTAGGGGTCACGCGAAAGCCCACCAAAACACCCATTTAGGAAAAATAGGATTTAAAGTTGAAAATCAAAATACAGCAGTTGGATAAAGATTTCCCAAGTTCAACTCTCATAAACGATAAACATGCATTCTCATACATGAATAAGTATTTTTCCCAAAGGCGTACAAAACCAGCCTTCACAGGCATCACATGTAAAAGTACATGTCTCAAAAAGGGAAATGTACAGCAAGTCTTCCATCACCTCTGCAACTAAGCCAACTCTACATGCTCTCCTGAAAAAAGATTTTACAGCAAAAATCCCACACCGTGAGCCGAAGCCCAATAGAAAAAAAACTGTAAAGCTGAAATACAGGTCATGCAATCATATGGTGGGAGCTAACTCGACCACAAAAATCAAACACGTTTTTCTCTCAAAAGCCATAAGTTTTCCATCCTGAAAACTTCACATTTTCTATCCTTGAAACCATGCATATAATCCTGACAGATATCATGCCACAATTAAGGGAAAGCATTAAAACACAGTATTCTCCACCCGAAAATACATAGCCGAGGAGACACGATAAAATGTAATCCTATGTACCAACTCTGTCACATCGATAAAGGTAACAACTATAAACTCGTGCCCATTACTCTACAGCCGCGCAGGGTCCAATAAGTAATGACAAGTTCTATACGGAGTCACGACAACGATGCCATTAATGGAGGCAACTGACAAATACTTAATTTACGGGACCTGAGCCCGAGGGAACTAAGCACCCACACGACTCAATTTACGAGGACTAACCCGAAGGAACAGAGTACCTACGCTACACACGTTTCTGGACTTGCACCGAGGAGCAATGGAAGCCCAACTCAACAAACCCACTATCACGGTACATCTATGGATAAACATTTCAAAACCGACTCACAAAACAAATATACAACACATGTATATATCAGGGATCCAATCCATGAACCATGGAGATCAAACAAAACATGTAAAAACATATTTTCATCAAAATGTTTTAGAAGTTGAGACTCAACCCCACAGGCTAGCTCCAAACCTCCAACAAAACACATTTTCTTCTCACCAACAACCCGTTTTCAAACCTCTTTTCAAAACCATGGATGGTCACACATCCGAATCATGAATCCAATAGTATTTCATTTGATTAACATTTTCATTTAATCACTAGAATACCATAGGAAACCATTGGGCCATCAAAACCAAACCATCCAACCACCAAACACAGCCCACAATTCAGTTGATTGGGCTCACCCACCAGTCGATTGAAAAACCCTCTGAAAAAGCAAAATTTTCAACACAGGAGCACTTCAGTCGACTGATCCCATGAGGTCAGTCGACTGAACTCACTAAATGATGATCCAGTCGACTGAACCCATAGGGTCATTCGACTGAACTCACCCAGAAAACGTTTTAAACTACGATTTTAACCTCTAATCCTCAAACCACGCTTCAAAAATGACCGTTTTGATACCTAAGAGCATACCCAGCCCAAGGCTATCATAAAACCTCAAAAGAAACATCCAACTCCCGATTTCATCCAATCGAAATGCCGAAAAATAGTTTTAACCCAAAATCAGATTTGAAACATAAATCACTTTTCATGCGTTTTTAAATGGTAGAAACACATAGGATTACACGTAGTACCCTCTAACAGTTATACAATCTAAGATCCTATCTCAGCGAGCTAAAAACTCGACGCCTCGATCCACGTGCAAAATCGAGCTTCGTCGAAATAAAATTTTGTTCGGATAGATGCGTAGACCACGATGCCGATAACAAGGATCAGCTGTTGGTTTATCAAAAACTAAGCCCCGGGCCCCCGAGTAGTTAGAGAGAAGACAGAGAGAAAACTCGAGAAAACTTAGGAGTTAAGTTTTGAAAATATCTAACTCCAGATATTTATAGGCCTCCAAAATATCTTTTTTTTAAAATTTTTAAAATTCGTACAGCAACTCCCTATAACCCCGGGAACCAACCCCGCATGCTTATTTAAACGTAAATATGCATCAAAACGAATAAATCATACATCGAACAAAATATATGCGAAAACACATCAAGCATATATAAGTCTCAAAAAGAGACGGGTCTGGGTCTCACATTATATATATATATATATATATATATATATATATATTCGACGTGTTTATTTATGCTTCTTCGTTGTAAAACAGCATGTACATATGTGTTTTACGCTTTCACGGGTTTTGATAAGGCATGTTTGGTTAGATTTGGGGTTGTAAAACTTGTTTTGACGCAAAGGGTTATTTTCTCCGTCGTCCAATCGACTAGAATGGGTGATCCAGTCGATTGGGTTAACAGTGGGTTAGCTCAGTTGACTGACTTGGGTAGGTTAGTCGACTGGGTTGAGTCGGTGGAGCTTTTTAGCTTTTTAGTAGCCTTCATCAGTCGATTGAAGGGAGAGTTCAGTGGACTAACCTCCTGTTTTTCAGTGGTCTATAAATATCTGAACCCTATAAATATTTTGGAAAATCTTTCTTCTTGCCTAAGTTTCCCTTTTCTGCACCTTCTCTCTAGAATTTTGGATAGCCCAGGCCTGGTTTTTGACGATCAGCTTGTGGATCCTTGCTATGCACGTCTTAGGCTTCGCATCCATCCAGATGAAATCTCATTTCGATGAAGTTCAATTTTTGAGGTGTCGAGTTTTAACTCATCGAGGTAGGATAATAGACTCTCATGTCTTAAAGAGGTACTACGTGCAATATTATGCATTTTTACCGTGTTAACATGCATGAAAAGTAATTTTAGGTGTTTAAACCAGGTTTGGTTGGATGAAATGGATTTTAAAGGGTTTTTATGATTTATTCCATGTTGTTGGATGTGTGGATGTTCGTGGTTTTCAAAAGATGGTTTGAAAACTGAGAAATTTATGTGAAGTCTTGAAAACCATACTTTGGAGATTTAGAGCTAACCATTGGAGTTGAGCTTGGATTTTAAATATTTAGTTAAGATGTGAGATCATTTCTGTGGTTTTGGGAACGATGTGATGATATGTATGTGAATATTTAGTACATAGCTAAGTGCATACTTTTATCTGTTGAATCATACGAAAAATTGCATATTGGGGCACGTGATTATCTGGCGGTGAAAGGCTGCTAAGAATTACATATTAAGGCAAGCGATTGTCCCGCGGTGAAAGACAGCGAAGAGCTTGATGATTAGGTTAGTATTATCCCACGGTAAAAGACCGTGAAAGAGTACGACATGCATATGACCTTGTTGTATATGTTTAGTGTATTATCAGGCATTATTAGATGTTGTGAGGTGACGAGAGAACTTATGGCTTTTGAGAAGTAAAACTGTTCTTTTTCTTTTGGGCTCTTGTGAGTCAGAATATTCATATTATTCGCGTCAGTATGTTTTGCTTTTAAATTCATGGTAGTCTGTTTCCTATTAGGCTTTAGCTCATGGTGTGGGATTTGTGAAAATCTTTTTCAGGTGACGGTGATCATGGGTATTGATCTAGTCAGGCCCCGCAAATAGAAGACTTTTGTTTAAAGTTTCTTTTATTTTGTTCTATTATGAAAACATGTATTCATATATGTGTTGCCTGTTTTTGAAGGCGAATTTTGTAAGCATTGAGGCGATATATATTTTGTAAGTTTGTGTATTGTACTGAGAGATGAACCCTGGGGTACTCCTTTTTAATTCCAAATGCTATATTTTGGTTGATTGTTCTACAAGTAAAAACTTATCTTTTTATAAATGGTGGTTTGGTGGGCTTTTAATGTGACCTTGGGTTTTGGGGTATGATAACTTGATATCAGAGTTTTAGGCTCGAATACTTAAGAGCCATGGGAGGAGAGTGCATCACCCTGTGAAGATGATTGCGTATGCTTGATTGTATGTGTATAAACATTTTTATAGCATGAGTACGATAGCCTGTTGGGTATGATAGTTTGTGTATACGTTAGTATGGAGGCAGAACCTTCGGATCGATTAGTCTTACCTTAGGGCGTTTAGATTAATAAATTTGGAAGCTAAGTTAGAAATGCATTTGGCTGACGTGTTTTCTAGAAAGGAATCTAAGTAAGTTATCCAAATTGATGCGTCCATCTTGTCAGTTCTCCTCGGTATGTGATTTGAGATGTGTTTACATAATCTTGAATGGCTATGTGTTAGCATGATTATATCTTTTATGTTAGTAATAACATGTTGTATGAAAGCTTATACTATTGTGTTTCTTTCGTATGGAGTTATGTCTATGCGGGGAGGGCGAGGCTGTGGCTGTGGTTTAGGCCGAAGGGACGTGCCAATCCCAGATGTTGGGGATGCTAATGCTCTCCAAGGACCTGTTGACAGGATAGACTTGTTGCATGAGATGGTAGACTGCATCCGACAGCTGGTCGAGGCCTCTAGGGGAAGGGAGAGCCTACCCGAACCGAGGGTGACGGTTGCAATGCGCGAGTTCTGACGTCTTGATCCTCCAACCTTTTCTGGGGAGCTGGACCCCAAAGTTGTTACCGAGTGGTTGGAAGTAACCACGACGATCTTAGATATCCTGGAGATTGGAGAAGATGTCTTACGTGTTAAGTTGGCAACGTTCCAACTTCGGGAGGATGAGAGGGAGTGGTGGAAGTTTGCTAAAACCACGGTGGATTGTACGTGGGCCGCTTTTACTAGGGCCTTTTTGGAAAAGTACTTCCTTAGTTCTTCAAGAGATACATATCGGGAGGAGTTTCTCTCCCTTATTCAGGGGAACCTTACCATGGTCCAGTATGAGGCCAAGTTCATGAATTTGTTGCGATTTGCACCTGAGATGGTGTCAACAGAGGAGTTGCGCACCAAAATGTTTGAAAGGGGTTTTTAACCTTCAATCAAAGATAGAATTACAGCGGTGGATTTTTGAGTTTACATTGAGATTGTGGAGGCTATTATCCGAGTAGAGAATGCAATGGCAGAGAGCCGCAAGATCAGAGAGAGCAAGTCACATCAGGGGTCTTCTAGTACTCAGTCTGAAGGGCGCTCTAACAAAAGGCAGAAGTTCTTTAGTCGTGGCCTGCGTACCCCGGGGTCACGTAGTAGTTTTCTATACAAGCACCTTCGATGGCTTCGTCGGGAAGGCCAAAGAAGAGAGAGAACATCTGTTATGGGTGCGGGCAGCCCGAACATTGAATGATGAACTATCCACAGAAGGGACAATCTCAGAGTTCGGTGCAGGAGAGAGAGCCATCGATTTGTTATGGATGTGGCCAGTTAGGACACATTTGTAGGAATTATCCCTGGGGAGGGAGTGTACAAAGTGAGACAGGAGCACCAATTGTTTTGTCCCCACCAGGACGACAGATTTATCATCAGCCAGTGGCTCAAGCATCTAAGATTGCAAGTGGGAGTGCCTCAGCACAGTCAGTGCAGCAGTTGACAGTTCAGGGCTGTGGTGGACAGGCTCGGGGAATGCAGGGCTGAGTGTACGCTCTTTCAGATCCTAGTTCTTCAAAGGCATCAGTCGTGCCTGATGCAGTTACTATGCCAGTAATCAGAGGTACTCTCTTTGTGTACGGATTATGGGCAAGTGTTCTTGTCGACACGGGAGCATAGCATTCCTTTATTTCATATGCCTTTGCATCTGCATTAGGGTTGGAGATAGACCTGTTGGGTAGTGCATTATGTGTGGAGACCCCGGTCAGTAGGAATATAGTGTTGGGTAGCGTTTGTAGATTCTGTGAGTTGGAGGTCGCCGGTCGTTGTTTAGAGTTTGATTTCATCATTCTAGACATGACCACGCTTGACGTCATCCTAGGGATGGACTGGCTGACCACTTATCGTGCCTTTATAGATTGCGATCGACAGAGGGTACCAATCTGTATGCCTGAGGGTGATTGCTTTTGTTTCATGGGTGATCGAGATGAGGGTTTGGTGTCTATGCCTAATGTTGCTCAGAATCAAGGGAATTTGGATTTTCCCTTTTCTGCTCTCATGTTGGATGAGACGGTTGGGGTTCGAGGGGAGTTACCCTCCGTGGTTTGTGACTATCCAGATGTCTTTCTAGACGATCTGTTCGAGTTACCATCAAGTCGTGAGATAGAATTTTCTATTGACCTGGTTCCAGGAGCTGCTCCCATTTCTATGCCATCTTACCATTTTACACCGGCTGAGTTGCGAGAACTTAAGGTACAGCTTCAAAAGTTTCTTGATATGGGGTTAGTACGTCCAAGTACGTCGTCGTGGGGAGCTCCAGCTCTTTTTGCTTAGAAGAAGGATGGGTTCTTGAGGTTGCATATAGACTACCAGAAGCTGAATCAGATAACAGTGAAGAACAAGTATCCTATGCTAAGGATTGATGACTTGTTTGATTAGTTGAAGGGGCCGAGTTGTTTCTCAAAGATTGACTTGAGGTCAGGGTACCATCAGTTGAGGATTAGGGATGAATACATAGCGAAGACCGCCTTTCAAACTCGTTATGGTCATTATGAGTTTTTGGTTATGTTGTTCGACTTAACGAATGCTCATACGATGTTTATGGGTTTGATGAACTGTATCTTTCATCCGTATCTGGATAGCATTGTGGTTGTGTTCATAGATGATATTCTTATTTATTCACCCACGAGAGAGATGCAGGAAGAACACCTGCGTATTGTTCTACAGCTTCTGAGAGAGCATCACTTGTATGCGAAGTTTGAGAAGTGTGAGTTTTGGATGTCCGAGGTAAGATTTCTTGGACACGTGGTATCGAAAGATGGAGTATCAGTGGATTCTTTAAAGACTGGTGTAGTGACGGATTCAGAGCAATCGAATAATGTATTTGAGATCCGCAGCTTTCTGGGTTTGGCAGGCTACTACCGGCGGTTCGTGAAGGATTTTTCTAAACTTGCCGCGTCGATGACGCATTTTACACGGAAGGGAGTTATGTTTGTTTAGAGCGAGTCCTGTGAGTTGGCATTCAAATAGTTAAAGAAGTGGTTGACTAGTGCACCAGCGTTGACTATTTCAATACGAGATTTAGGTTATACAATATATTGTGATGCGTTACATGATGGTCTGGATTGTGTTTTGATGCAGGGAGATAAGGTTGTGGCTTACTGATCTCGATAGTTGAAGACTCATGAGGAAAACTATCCAACACATGATTTGGGGTTGGAAGCCATTGTCTTTGCCTTGAAGACATGGCGGCACTATCTTTATGGTGAGCACTTTGAGGTCTTCTTCAATCACAAAAGTTCGAAACACTTGTTTTCGCAGAAGGACCAGAATCTACACCAACGACGGTTGATGGAGTTGTTGGAAGACTATGACTTTGACTTACAGTACCATCTGGGGAAGGCCAATATCGTGGTCGACGCACTTAGTAGGAGATCTCATAGTTCGTTAGCTTCTGTGACTATACGAGAATGGGACATACTTGGAGAAGTTGGTGAGTTTGATCTATGTCTTGGGAAAACAAGGAAATGTGTGACTTTATTTTCAGTAACTTCATGACCTACATTGGTTGCCCATGTGCTAGAGGTTCAATAGATAAACCAGGAGGCTCAGATGGTACGGGATCGTATTGCTAGTGGAATGGACACGGTGGGATGGGTTGTGAGCCTAGATCAGTGTTTGAGATTAGTAGGGAGCTTGTTCGTACCTGAGTCATGCCATGCTGATGTACTACATGATTTTCATCACTCTTATCTTGTAGTGCATGTAAGAGGCACTAAGATCTATCACGATCTATGCCGTCAGTTTTAGTGTAAAGGAATGAAGAGGGATGTGATTTAGTTCATTTGTCAGGACCTTACTTGTCAGTAGGTAAAGGCAGAACATCATAGACCAGCAGGGTTGTTACAGCCATTGCCAATATCAGAATCAAAGTGGGAGAACGTCACGATGGACTTTGTCTCAAGACTTTCTAGATCGCCGAAGGGACACGACGCTGTCTGAGTTGTGGTTGATAGATTGATGAAGTCTGCATACTTTCTTCCCATTCGGGTGAAGGATTCGGTGAACAGACTTGGTAGGTTGTATGTCCAAGAGATAGTTCGGCTACACGGAGTACCTGTATCTATTGTTTCTAATTGAGACATGCGCTTTACATCGCGCTTTTGTCAGAGTCTTCAGGTGGCTTTGGGGACGAGCTTGACGTTTAGCACTGCTTTTCATCCACAGATGGATGGTTAGTCTAAGCGTACCATCTAGATTTTGGAGGATATGTTGAGAGCCTGTGTACTCAATTTTTGAGGTTCTTGGAAAGATCATCTACCGTTAGCAGAGTTTGCATACAACAACAGCTATCAGTCCAGTATTGGGATGACACCATATGAAGCTTTATATGGTAGGCCGTGTAAGTCACCAGTGTGTTGGATAGATGTGGGAGAGACCATAGTTTTGGGACCCAACTTGGTGCGGGAGACGATCGACAAGATCGTCGTGATTCACCAACGTTTAGTGACAGCTCGGAGTCGCTAGAAGAGCTATGCTGATCGGAGGACGAGACCTCTAGAGTTTGAGGTGGGGAACCACCTGTTTTTGAAAGTCTCACCATGTAGCGGTTTGATGAGGTTTGGCTGTAGTAGGAAGCTATCACCGTGTTTTATTAGGCCGTTTGAGATCCTTAAAAGGATTGGGGAGGTAGGATATTGTCTGACTTTACCACCTTAGTTGGCGTCTGTGTGGAGTGTGTTTCACGTTTCTATGCTTCATAAGTATGAGCCTGACCCACCACATGTTCTAGATTAGGCTGAGTTGTAGGGGGATGAGAATGTTACATATGAGGAGCGACCTGTGAAGATCTTGGACACGAAAGAGCAAGTGTTAGAGGGAGAACCATTGCTTATGTCAAGGTTCTCTGGCTTCATCATGGTGTTGAGGAAGCAACGTGAGAGCTTGAGTCTAGGGTTTGTGCTAGATATCCAGAGTTATTTGCCTTGTAACCGTGTAGCAAATTTCAGGGGAAAAATTCCTTAAGGGGGAGAGTTGTGAGACCTAATTTTGTATCTTTTTCGTTATATATATTCGACGTGTTTGTTTATACTTCTTCGTTGTAGAACAGCATGTACATATGTGTTTTACGCTTTTACGGGTTTTAATAAGACATGTTTGGTTAGATTTGAAACTGTAAAACCTATTTTGATGCAAAGGGTTGTTTTCTATGTCGTCGAGTCGACTGGACTGGGTGATCCAATCGAATGGGTCGATAGTGGGTTGGTTCAGTCGACTGACTTGGGTAGGTCAGTCGAGTGGGTTGAGTCGGTGGAGCTTTTTAGCTTTCTAGTTGCCTTCGTTAGTCGACTGAAAGGGGAGGTTCAGTCAACTGACCTCTTGTTTTGTCGTGGTCTATAAATATCTGAACCCAGGAGATATTTTGGAAAATCTTTCTTCTTGCCTTAGTTTTCCTTTTCTCCACCTTCCCTCTAGACTTTTGGGTAGCCCGGGCCTGGTTTTTTACGATCAGCTTGTGGATCCTTGCTATCCACACCTTAGGCTTTGCATCCATCCGGACAAAATCTCGTTTTGATAAAGTTTAATTTTTAAGGCATCGAGTTTTGACTCATCGAGGTAGGATCATAGACTCCCATGTCATAAAGGGGTGCTATGTGTAATATTATGCGTTTTTACCGTGTTAAAATGCATGAAAAGTAATTTTAGGTGTTTAAACTAGATTTGGTTAGGTGAAATGTCTTTTAAAGGGTTTTTATGGTTTATTCCATGTTGTTGGATGTGTGGATGTTCTTGGTTTTTAAAAGATGGTTTGAAAATGGAGGGATTTATGTGAAGTCTTGAAAATTGTACTTTGGAGCTTTGGAGCTAACCCTTGGGGTTGAGCTTGGATTTTAAATGTTTAGTTCATATGTGAGATCGTTTCTATGGTTATGGGAATGATATGATGATATGTATGTGAATATTTAGTACATCGCTAAATGCATACTTTTCACTGTTGAATCATATGCAAAACAACATATTGGGGCACATGATTGTCCCACGGTAAAAGACCGCTAAGAATTGTACACCAGGGCAAGCAATTGTCCCGCAGTGAAAGACCACGAAGAGCTTGATGATTGGGTTAGTATTATCCCACGGTGAAAGACAGTGAAAGAGTACGACATGCATATGACCTTGTTGTATATGTTTACTTTATTATCGGGCATTGTTAGATGTCGTGAGGCGACAAGAGAACTTATGATTTTTGAGAAGTAAAATTATTCTCTTTTTTTTGGGCTCTAGTGAGTCGGAATTTTCATATTATTCGTGTTAGCATGTTTTGCATTTAAATTCATGCTTGTCTGTTTTCTATTTGACTTCGATTCACGGTGTGGGATTTGTGAAAGTATTGTTCAGGTGACGATGGTCATGGGTGTTGATCTAGTCGGGCCTCACAAATAGAAGATTTTTGTTTAAAGTTTCTTTTATTTTGTTCTGTTATGAAAACATAAATTCCTACATATGTTGCCTATTTCTGAAGGCATGTTTTGTAAGCCTTGAGACAATATATTATACATAGATGGAAAAGTATGTATGTTGTGCTAGGAGATGAATCCTGGAGTACTCGTTTTTAATTCCAAATGCTGTATTTTGGTTGATTATTCTACAAGTAAAAACCTACCTTTTTATAAATGGTGGTTTGGTGGGCTTTCAACGTGACCCTGGGTTTTGAGGCTTGACATGTTTAGCGATGTTATCTACCGGTACTTGGTGTGTTGATATGGGAGCTACTAATCATGTCTGCAATTCTTTGCAGGGATTCTAGGAAACCAAGCTCAGTGAAGGGAAGATATACCTACACATGTGCAATAATACAAGGTTGACAGTAGTTGTGGTGTGAGATGTCAGTCTCAGTTTTAGTAGAGATAGGATTTTAATATTAAGAGATTGTCTTTAAGAGATTGGTTAAAGACGGATAATTTGTTTATTTTAATAACTTTATGGTTATTAAGGATAATAAATATTTTTTTATTCTGGTAATAAATAAAAACTAAACGAGCAATCACCGAAATAGGTTCCATCTTTTTGATGTCAAATGATCAAAAATAAAACCTGTGCCATCGCAGTTAGTTTAGATGAATACCTTTTGGTTGATTCTCCAACTACAAACTTTGATTTCTCGAGTTGAAGCTCTCGTTAGACCTTCTATTGTATTCTCGATGCGATTTTCGAACGTAATGTGGGTTACGATCCTTCGAGAACAGAAGCCGGTAGAACCTGGATAACCTTAGTCTTGAAAGATAACTTATGAATTTGGTTCAGCCTACCCGCATATTTATAAAGCTACAGTAGGGACCTATGGAGTAATTATAACATAGACTTTTAGTGTAACCCAAATACCTATCGAGCGATTTTCGCAAATATGCAAACCTTTTAGTGATTTCTGTAATTTTGAAAATCTTGCAGCGGTTTCAGTAATTTTCATAAAACACGAAATTATAGTTCATACCACTAAAGAACTATAACTGCACTCTTAATCATAATGTCAAGACCAATTTGCATTGAGCTCCTGTTATTACATGCTTAATCATTTCCCCACGTTAAGATTCTTGATTCCTACTAATTAAATATAATTACTGATAATTTAATTTAATCGATATTTTTTAAATTTCTTAAATCATTTCACTTAACTTATTTGACCGCCAAATAATCAAATTCACCTGTAGAGTTTAGCCCGGTCAAAACTTATAAGCTTCCTTAAGGTGGTATCGTCAATCCTGAACAATCGAACCGTAGATTCTGTCAAAAGTTAATATCCACCATATAATTAATACCGCTATTTAACTCACTGGGATTATAGGTCCATAAAAGACTACACACTCTAATAAATCAAAACAACGAATATTAAATATACGCAAATAATAATAATTTTGAGATTAAAAGTATAAGTATTCATAATAACCATGAAGCGTAAATTAATTTATATAATCAGTATAAGATTAATTACCTTAATGTGGTCCTATTCAATACACACAAAGTGCACTAGTATAGCGAGTCAGAACAATAGACGACGCTATTATCTGTTTCCTATAACCAAGACAAGCTTACTAAAATTCTGTATTACAGTCATACCGATAGTTTGTCTAATTATATCTAAACTGTGAACAACAACTTATATTCTGTAAAAACCTATAATCTAGTATTTTGTGTACAAGCCGTACTATACACATTAGATTAAATACTGTACAAAATAAATGGTATTCATGCATAATATTAAAGAAATGATATTGCATACATTGCTAATTAAGATTATCATAAAATAAAAAAATTAATTTTATTAAAATAAAATTAAATACTAAAACCACAAAAAACATATGATTTTCAGTATACAACCCTAATAATCTCCCTCTTATACTCAAAATCATGTTGTAATATATCTGACTCCCATGCCTTCTACATGACTATCAAAAGTTATAGCCGGTAAGATCTTTGTAAAATGATCTGTAAGGTTATCTCATGTCACAGCCTCGACTCCGAAGCACGCGAACCCCACTCGATGACTCAACTTTACAGAATAATTGAGGAGACTCTTTTGTAGAAAAC
>JAOTRH010049649.1:0-19463 GCA_034768845.1 Heliamphora exappendiculata | reverse complement strand
GTTTTTTGGGGGGGGGGGGAAATATCAAATTAATGTGCGGTGATCAAATACATGAATAATTTTATGACCTTACACTATTTAATATTTCCCTTTAAGCTTATAAGGCTTAACAAAACAAATAAGTATTTTTTTTGGATATCATGCCTATTTATTTTCTTTTGATTTTTCTAAACTAGACAACCAAAACTAGCTATACTATTATATAAAGTGAACAACTTATTTATTATAGATACACTTTAAAATGTCGTCACACAATTTAACTTTCAATATGTTTGAGACAAAATAAACTCAATTAAATATACACATTCTCATAATAATAACTAATAGGGAGAAAAATAATCAACTTTTTACCTCTTTCTCCCCTACAGAATCCACTTCTTCCTATTTTCTCTCCTTCCTATTTCTCTCCCTTATTACAACAATCTTGTGCACTGTGTACAACTCATAGGCCTCCTTTGATTGAATGATTATTTTTATAGAATAATTAGTATACTCAGATTATTAGTGCCTGAAATATTAGTGTCTAAATTATTAGTATAATATTTTTTGTACTGAAAGATGCTTGGTTGATAGTAGAATAATTTACGAATAAATAATACGTCGTTTGATTTGACATAATTTTAGTAAGATTAAATTTTTTTTATGTACAAAAAATGATCAAAATAATCCCGAGACTAATCAACCCACCACAAGGATTTAGAATAGTCCTCCATAAAGAGTATTAAGTTAAGTTGGAGGTTTTTCTTAACCCCCTCCAAATGGTCGCCAAATACACACACACACACACACACACAAGACTATTAATAAAATAGTCAAATTTCAACCTATAATCCCACAACCAAACGTGGCCCTAGTGTATATAGCCATCACTATAGTTTCTTTTTCTTATAAACTTTTAGACATTGTTATCATTTTTCCTTTTTGGAAAAAAGAGTAATCAAAATCTGTTTTGTTCCAGTTCCCAGATTTTATGAAAACAAAATACAGAAAACAAAAAGTTACCAAACAAGAATCTATGGGGGTCTTGGAGGAACCATTCTGTAGCAAGATTTTCCCAACAACTGTTGATATAGAAATAGTTCCAAATATGCAAATTCATTGGTTTTATATTTTGTATACAGACTATAAACTAGCAGTTAAGCAAATGCTTTAATTGCCAGTACATCTTGAAGGCAAGTAACTACCTGCATTACAAACTTACATTATACATGGTGGATTATGGAGCAACTTTGTTCTCCAGAAGATAATACAAAATCACAAGCAGAGCTGACACAATACGATACGATACACAAATGACTCTCTCTCTCTCTCTCTCTCTCTCTCTCTCTCTCTTAACTTTCTTCAAAACTTTCTGTGTGTGTGTGTCAAGCTTATTGAAGTTATGGTTTAACTGATCAATCATGACAGCTTTCTTTCTTTGTAATTCGGACCGTTCTTCATTGAAGACGAGGATGACGAGGAAGACAAACCGGATCGGTGAAGCTCAGCTTTGTCCTTGGTAAATGCCCAATGAACATCTGCCTTGAGCTCCTGGAAGCGCGTCTTCTTAAATTTCTGCTCCTCTGAAGTCCCCGTATCGAGATAGAATAAATCAGGCAGATCATCTTCCATGAACTTGTCCAACACTTCTGAGCAGTGAGGGAAATAGCGTCGGCCCGTCTCCACTGCCACCATCACAAACGCAAAGGTTAAGGAGAGTAATAGTGAGGATGAGAATCGAAACTCGCTTCCTTTATGATTGCTGTCCCAGTTCAGGACTCAGCAAGTAGCTTTTGCTCCTCCCAAATTTGATTGAATTATGTTTTTCATGTACTCTCACTCGCTGTCTCACAATTGCAGACAAAAACACAAATAATCTGGCAGCCATTGCTGTTGGATTGTAGGCATCTTATTTGAACCATAATATGGTCAATTGGGTTTGGATTCTCTCTCTCTCTCTCACACACAAACACACACACACACACACACACCCCACACATGTACTCACATTTACACTAAGGTCATGTTTAATAATCCGAATGAGATTGTATACAATAGGAGAGAGAAATAATACTGTGGGTCCTATATATTTTTTTATAATATGAGGAAATTATGGAAAGAAATATTTATATAGTGAGATTTCTCGTTCATTAATAGTTAGAGTGGGATAAACAATGAAATAAAAATTGTAAAATTATTTATGACTGTAAAATGAGGAGCACATATAATTAGAAACGTAGTACTAATAATAACAACGGGATAGTTATATTAATCCCTAATATGAGGAACTATGAATTCCATATACGTCGGACTATTTATTCTAGTCCCATGATACAAATCCGGGATTAATAAAGAGAGAAGACGAATTCTGAAAAGTGGGCTCCACATGTCTCTCCTAGTCCAATCTCCCCTCTTGCAATCCCTCGTTCCAAACCAGCTAGAAGTCTTATGTTAGAGACAATGAGTAATTCTTACATCAGTTAACTACTGCTAGGAAATTGACGAATCCGAGGTGAACCAAGATGCATTGTTAAAATACAGTACCACAAACTGCATTTCACCTTAGCTCCTGATCTCACTGGCTATGAAAGACAAGCCAAGGAACAAAGATGTGGTACTGCCTAATCATTTAGGAAATTTTGACAAACCCCGAATTACTTAAACAAGAGGAATGGGGATAGACCAGCCGTGTTCAACTTAACCAACTTGAAAAGATAAAGCATTGGAGAAGCATGAGAAGTTAAAAGGGGACTAAAGAAAAGAAAGAGAGAAACATTTAAAATATGTGGCATACCTGTTTTTGAAAGAGCTTCCATCCTCGAGAACAATCTTTTACTTTGCATAATGGGTGTCTCATTCAAATCAACCGCCCTCAAGTTCCCACTTGAACCCCTTGATGCCAGAAGACCAGCAAACTCAGGTGTTGTGCCTGCCTGCGCATGCTCCATGGCTAACCTGGCTTCACTAGGGAAGAACAATCGTGCAAATGCAACTGTTCACATACAAATATATGGAAAAGCAATTATCAGCACTGATGTATGAAGCATAGAAATTCACAACAGACACTCATCAAATTTAATAAAAGAATAATTATTGAAATAAGAAAAAAAATGCACATTCTGAAATCATAGGCACACCTTCCAAGGTAAATATCAAATCCCCAGAAAGAGCAAACATACCATTGCTCAGATTCTTGATATCAGCAACTAAGGAAACCAGCTACAATATGCTAAATTTGCAGCACTTCTATTTTTCCCTCTATTTTTTACTTTTTTGTATAAAGACGGTAAATGCTTCTATAGTGTTTTATATTTTATTTTTTCCCACAATATGATGCAATACTATCTGTTACGGTGGAACAAGAATTTACAAGACAATCAACAAAGCAAAAACACAAGAACACGAAGCTTTACATGATTCGGCTTAAAACCCACCCCCCCGGGTAAAAATCTATGAAAGAGGATAATACACTAAGTAGGCGGTGTCCTGTAACTCTCAAAAATATAATTATCAAATCATGACATGTACATGAGTTTTTAAAAACTGCAATGTAAAAAACATCTGGAAAATCAATATGATTCAACTAATATTTTTTGACAATATGATGCGAATACTACCTTTAAACAATATATGCAATTGCTGTCTTTAAGCAATGTAATCCTGTGAGACCCGATTCTTTTTGTTTTTGTTACATATATATGTAACGTGTTAGTTCTCGTTTTTTTAACCGTTATAGAAAACTAAGAAAAATATTTTTCTTTATATTTTATGCATGTGTTGGTTTAGAGTGTACGTCAATTTCAATGCTGGTCCTGTCGGACGTCACAGCAGAAAGTTGGAAAGCTTTTCTGGACAAGACCGCTTGAGTGGTCTGTTTGCGGGGATTGTGTATAAAACAGCTCATAACCTTGATTTTTGAACCAAAGCTTCTTTTGCAAGCTTTCTTCTCTCTCTCTCTTGAGAACCCAAACCATATCCTCTAGGGGTGTACAAAAAACCGTTAAAACTATTAAACCGGTCCAGACCGATCCAAACCAAATGATTTGGTTCGGTTCAGCTTTTTTGATGAATGGTTTGGTTCCAGTTCTAAAAAATTATGAACCATTCCTTATGGTTCGGTTATCGGATTAAACTTAAAAAAACTGTATGGAACCGAACCAATTCGTCACTTATTAACAATATTTATATTATGTATTATATATAAATAAAAAAATTTAAAATACTATTTATTTTATTTTACTTCTTTTTTTATTTCCTCTTTTTTATTTTTTATTTTTTTAATATCATTGTAATATTATATAACTCATAAACTATTGGTAATAAATGAAAATGTAATAAAATATAATTCATAATTTATAAAAATAAAAATCTCTTTTTGTAAGAATATGAAACAAGTAATCAAATAAAATGTAAAATAAAATAATATAAATAAAAAAAATTTAATAGAAAAAATAAAACAAATAAATGTATAATTTTTTTAAACATTAAATAGGCAACAAATATTTACCATTAGAACCGCGATTCCAAACTGAAACCGAACTATTATTTATCGGCTCGGTTCAGTTCGGTTCCATGATACATACAGTTTGGTTTTGATTTTTAAATTTTTGAAACCGTTCAGAACGGTTTAATTGTTGATTTAGCTCAAAACCGAACCAAACCAGACTGTGTACACCCCTAATATTTTGTACCTTCTCTCTAACTTTTAGCTTGGTTCGTGCTTGGCTCTTAGCGTGCGGATAGTTGATCCTTACTATATGCACTGCGGGATTCGGGTTCATCCGACCAGAATCGCGTTTTGGTAACTTCGGTTTCTCATCGGTGCTTGAAACGTCGAGTTTTTAACTCTTGGATGTAAGATTCTAAATTATCTTACTTTAAAAGGGTGCTACAAATGATTTATACGCATTTTTTACTGTTTTAAAATGCTATAAATGTTTAACTTTGTGTTTAAACCATGTTCGGTAGGATAAAAAGCATGTTATGTGTTTTTGTGATTTACTACAAAGTTGGTGAACTTGTGTGTCCGTTGTTTTCAAAGGGATGGGTTTTGAAAATCGAAGGAATTCATGTGTATGTTGCGAAAACGTAGTTTTGGAGGTTTGGAGCTAACCCTTGGGGGTTGAGTCGTGTTTTTAACGTTGGTTGGTCTCCATGGTTGGATGACGTTGCTATGAGTGTTTTGATGTTTGTACATGGTTGGGTGCTTGCAAACGTTTTGTTAATCCATATATTATTGGGGGCGGATATTGGTCCCGGGATGAAAGCCCGTAAAGAAATGCATTACTGGATGCGAATATTGGTCCTGCGGTGAAAGCCCGTAAAGAATTGCATCATTTAAATCATTATGGGTTGTGGAAACCGGGTTGAAAAATATCGTGTGGTTTATGTTGTTAAACTGTCAGATGTTATGGGATTATATGAAATCTTGCGGTTTTACGGATGAAAAACCGTTTTAAGACTTGTGTGGTCGAATTGTTCATATAATTCGTGATTGCATGTTATACTTTTAATTCGTGCTAGTCTGTTCCTATTGGATTTTGGCTCACGTTGTGGAATTTGAAAACTTTTAAGTGAATTTGACCATATGGATAGATCTCAGTGAGCCCAGGAGGAGGCGTAGACTAAGATCTTTTTTGTTGATTTTAGTAGTCTTGTTAATCGGTTGTTAATATCGTTGTGTATTTGGATCGTGTAATGAAGTTATAAGTTTTGTACTTGAACACATGTTGAAATTCTTATGGCTGTGGTGCTAATGCATGTATACTATATGTTCATGAGAGGAACAATGGGTTGGTAGTTGTTTTCCATAGTTTTATATTAACTTTTTCGGTTGATTTATGTTTGATAAAATCTCTTGTACTTCGAGGAAAGATTTTGAGCCTCATTTTGGCATGTTTTAGTGAGCTTGGTAATGTCTTGGAAGCTTTTCAAAAAGGTTGAAAAATGTTTTAGTATTGGGTGAGAAAAGTGGTGCTTTGAAAAAGGGACCAGAGCCAAATCGCTCGATGGACCGCTTGAGCGGTCTATTGGGCAATCTTTGCAAACATTTTGTTTTTTGCGTTCAAGTAAAAAACCAGCGTCCTTGCAAGAACCGCTCGAGCGGTCTCTTGATCGAGCGGTCTTTTGACCGATCAAGTAGTATGGGCAATGTTCTGAAAATTTTATTTATTGATTTTAAAGCTTAACTCTTGGGGACCGTGATGTTCGTCTTTTGGGCTATTCTTTTACATAAACTAAACCATCGGAAGTGCGTTTTTCAAAGGTTTTAAGATCGCTTTCTGTTATGTTCTTGAACCGTTTGGGGTTTGGGTGATTTTGATGGATCTCAGTATCTCAAAACAGGTTTTCTTTGATGTTTCACGTTACCCGGGTTTTGGGGCGTAACAAATCCAAACACTATTTTTTGAACAATGTTATCAAAATACTATGTTTGAACAGTATTCTGCTAATAGTATTTTTAAACATTTCAAGCCACAAATAAAGCAGGAAAGTAATGTCAAGTTGCTGTGCAATACATTTGTTTATAATATCCAACAAGTATGAACTGATTAGCCACAAATTCTTACTAACAAATCATTAATCAAATTTCAATAAAAAAGAAAAAAAAATCGTATTATGAATCACCTCAAAACAACATGCAATGGCCAGTTGAAATGACAATGGCAATGGCGAGGTTACTTTTCTATTCTAATGATAGGAAATCAATAAGTACCATCAATTTGGGCATTCTTGGTAAGAAATTTGGTTGAATAAGAATGCTCCGGGAAATAAAGAACAGCAGCAGAAGTATATGGTACAAGAAGAAAGAAGAAATATTACAACAATGAGATGCAATGTCTTTATTTATTTTTTTCTCTCTTTATTTTTATTTTTCTCACACAAACACTATATATCAACTAGACATTGGGGGTATTTGGCATTATTAAAACTAGTTGCTTATAAATTATAGCTAAAAAAATGATAATTATGGTTTATAACAGAAGTTATTAGTGTTTGAAAAATATGCTAGCTTGTAGTTAAAAGTAGTTATTTATAGAATAAAAAGTAATAAGTTGTATCAGAAATTGTAAACACGCTAAAAGTAGTTATTTATAGAAAAAAATAATCATAATTTGTAGCAAAAGTTGTAAACACGCTAAAAGTAGTTATTTATAGAAGAAAAATTAATTAAAACTTGTAGCAGAAGTTGTAGGTGTTTGAAAAAAAAATGCCAACTTTTGCTAAAACTACTAACAAGAAACTAAAAGCTACTTTTTAGTAGCAATGCCAAGCACCACAATTAACATTAAATAGATAAAAAATATATATATAATTAAAAGAGAAAGTTATCTTATTAAAAGTTAACATTCTTGTCTATGGGAAATCCTTTGACCAAGAAATTGTCAAAACATGAGAGAGAGAGAGAGAGAGAGAGAGAGTCAAATTGAGGATGCAATTTTCATTAGCAATGTCAAAATCTCTTCCCCTAAAAATGGGCAGCCCACTGCACGAGCTTCCAGCACTTCAGGGCCAGAGAAGATTAAATGTACCCACCCTTACCCTCAAACGTGGAGAGGTTGTTACCGTAAAATAAAATTAAAAAATAAATATAAAAATAACACCAAGCTACATGGAAGAACCTACTGAGTTTAGAAGTGGCCCTGATCCCTCAAGTATACAGATCTGAAAATAGAAAAGCAGAAACCTCTTATTCTAATCTTGTTTATATGTTGGCACTGACAGTAAATTTGTAAATTATCTAGCTGAGTCACATTCCATGGTTTTTGGGGATCAAAGTATGAAGAAATCTAATCATTTATCCAACAAACTTTATCAAAATAGTTAATTTGCCTAAAATAGATCATATTTTTCTTGAAGGAAAAGGAGATTAAAAGTAAAGCATTCAAGGGGAAAGAGGAAACAATAACATTTGCTGAAAACAGCGTGGAAGGAAGAAACTGGAACACCCAAGAGGAAAACAGATCAATAAACAAAATATCAAGTCCTACCTTACTAAGTACCAGGAGGTAATTTACTCTCTCTCTCTCTCTCTCTCTCTCTCTCTCTCTCTCATTTTTCAGATCAACCAAAGAATAATTCAGGATTCTTATCTGCAAAGTATTACCTCTGTTTTCTAGGTATAGCAGCTTCATGTGCAAATCATCAGCCATTGTTGGGGAAGATATTGATACACTTCCAGCCATTGGATTCCTCCAGAACTCTCTCTCCAAGACATCAATGCATATCCGGTCTTTGTTTGTTTCCTGCCCCTGCTCCTTTTTTGCATGATAATCCTTTGGCCTTGTTAGTCTACGGCAAATGCTAAAAGCACTCCGCCCATCCAATGTCATGTCTGATGCACGAGCTCCTTTACTGAGCAGTGATACTATAATCGATGGTTCCTTGCGCATTGCAGCAACATGAAGCACAGTGTAGCCCTGAGCATTCTGAAGATTGACATTAGCGACGCCCAAACCAAGCACCTCGGATACTACCTTCGGATCACAGTAGGCAGCAGCATAATGAAGAGCATTAGCTTCATCTAAGGTGACATTAGACTCGCTCAATAGAAGCTTCACAAGTTCAACATCATCGGAGTCTAATGCCTTGTGTATTCTTCTAACTCTCTTTTCAGGCAACGGGTCTGCAGCCAGCATGCCATTTTCATCATCAGCCTGAGATTTGAGGCGAACCAATCTAATATTCTCTGCCACTTCAAAAGGGAGCTCTTTCTCAAGGGAGATGCTGTCAAGATCCGATCTTGCTACTCTCTGGACACAATGAGAGACAAGCTGACTTGATTGGCAATGAAAGGCAACTACAAGAACCGGAATAACATCTTCCACGAGAGCTTTGCCAACAAAGTTGAGAAGACGCCGCTGAAATCATTCAAATAAATAGATTTCTCCTTGTCTAACCAAAAAAGAAGAAGAAAGATGAACAATAGAGGAAAACAAGAAGAAATATATATCACTAACAAATAAATCCCTTTGAAAACTACCCAATTTATTGAATCTCTTTCCAATGTTTTTAGCTTCCAACTTGACTAGTTTTCTTAAGCTATATCATTGCAGAGATCTGATAGCGTTTTTTTTTTGTGTGTGTGTGCGTGTGTGTGTGTGTGTGTAAGATCTCATTGCCTGCAGAAAGTTCCAGTGTCAATGCATTTGAAATCCCCTTTAAATCAAGTTGTTGCAGTTGAAGATATTAATTAGAGGATTCAACTTAACTCCACATAATAATTTATAGCTCTTTGTGTCAAAAAAATGAATAGGTGGCTGACAATTGATTTGGAGATTTACCAGTCTCCCTCCTCCCCACTACAAGCAGCATGCAATGAGACCACAATCAATTATTCTATAATTGGTCAGCATATTGAAGGCTCCCAATCAATTATTCAGCGTGTTTCTGATTTAAGTAAACAGTGCACGTTTGCTTCCAAAAGCAATAGCGTTTCCAGATGCTAAAACAAAACATGCCTTTACCAATGAAATACAATAAAATCAGATAGAGGTCTTTATTCATGCTCAGCATGGTCATGCATAGTTATGCTATATCAATTTGTTTGAACTAATACTGCAAATCAGCAATACAACCAAATAGAGTATTTAAGAACCGACCTGAAAAAGTGAAGCCAACTCAGGAACCTGAAAAATTGAAGATGCATACATCAGTTGCACACAAAAATCTATGGCGGGTCTGCACGCATCATGGGCACATACGTTATCAACGCAAGTCGACACCTCCGCAGGGAAGGGCTTCAGCTTTCCTGTATACAAATAGTTCAAGAAAATAAGGAAGGTCTCATAACCAACCCTACCATAAGGCAACAAACTGCTCATGCAGTACTTTGGTTTCCCTTCCTTCTCAATGGCCCCCTTCTCTTTCTTGAACAACACTTGGAAAAATCTACTCCTGGCGGCCAATATACACCTGTGAACACCAACTGGGATGCCCTCAACAACAATCTCCGCGTCGCTATAATCACTACTCGAATCAACCAAAAGCTGTTCTAAGTTACAGCTAAGCTTGCTTAAACTGATGATTTCAAGATTCGATCCCATCTCAGAAAGGGGGGCTGACATATTGTAACCAATGGATCCATTAGATACATGCGAAGATGAAGTAAAGCTTATCGATGAAGATGGCTCGGAAGAATTTGCCATTGAATGATGTTATGAACTTAAAATCCTCCTCTTGAGGCCCAACTCCGCTTAATATCGATCAAATCAACACAAACTAATTATATGAAAGAAGAATTGAAGCACCGATCGATAGCAAATGAGCATCATCTACGGATTCTTCATTTGGGAAACTCATGCCCTCTATGCTGAAGGTATGGTTCAAGTAATTCCTCATGGCAAAGACCCAGATGAACAATCAGAGAGAATTTAAAAATAAATCCCTACTAAGAAACCGCCCATCCGAATTTCAACTGGGTATTAAACGAATTGCCAATTGGAGAATGATCCCGGAATTGAATCAAATTAATGAATATCACCACTTCTACAACTTGTCATAGAACTAGGCGAAAGAGTTGACTCAGGGTTAAGAAGTCTTCTTCCACAGAACTAAAGAAAATATCTCTCAAAGGCCAAATTAGATTACTCCATTCCGATTCAGCAAAGACTATTATATATTAACAACTTAAAAGGGAGATATAAACAAACACAAAGTAAACAAGAAAACAGACAAACGGTCAGAATTAATTACACAATCAAAAAGAAGATCAATCAATCGGATCTCACTTGAATTGAAGCCATATTGAGCTCTTCCCACAGAAACCCATTTAAACCCAGTTGAATTCTAAGCCATATCCAATAAAAAAAAAACCCCATTAAAACCCTGTTGAATTCTAAGCCAGAACCAATTAAAAACAAATTGAAAAAGGATTTCAGAGAATGCACAACAACAAGAACTACAGGCACAAAGCCTCCAAATAGGTTGCTGCAGATCTAATAATCAGGACCACCAGAAATCAAGGCTGATTTCAAGGAATAAACAGTGTTGAAGCCACGCATCCAATTCCCAAAAGTCCAAAGAGGAAGCTTCGTTCTTTGCTTTGGGAATCTAGATAAGAAGGAAGAGAGAGAGAGAGAGAGAGAGAGAGAGAAGGTGTCGGCTTGTTAAAGAGGGAAAGAGGGAAGGAGCGGGGTGGGGGCAGATGGCAGGTGAAGTCGTTTAGGTGACGCTTGCAATGTCGTCACGCTTCTTTGTTGGCTTTTGCTTACGTTCTCAATGGCGTCACCAGACAGAGAGAGAGAGAGAGAGAGAGAGAGAGAGAGAGAGAGATGCAGAAAATTGTATAGAATATAGGTTCCACCTCGCATGCAGTCTTTTCACGATACCTACTCGTTTAACGTATGATTTGTCTAATTTTTTTATTATAAAATTTTTAATTTGTATTGAAAAAATTAAATATAAAAAAATATAAAAAAGTAATTAATTATAATAAGAGGCCAAATAAATAAACTTGTTAAAGAGATCTTTATGCAAAATGTCTTTAAAAAAAAAAAAAGACCAAGCATAGGTTTAACTATGCCAATTTTAAGTTTCAAATGAGTTCATTTTTATTATTGAAGAAGTTTAATTTATTAGTTTTTGTTTCATATTTTTAAAAAAATAATTTTTTTAAAAAATTTTAATTTTTAAATTATAGTATTTAACATATCTAAAAAACTCTTAATTTTTTTTATTTGTTTCTATGAAAAAAATTATAAACGTTTCAAAACACAAATAAATGAAAAGTAATTATTTACGACGACAAAAAAATCGTCGTAAACGTTTATTTGAGACGAAAAAATGTAGCTGGCGTATATAGGTGAAAAGTAATTATTTACGACAGCAAAAAGGCCATGGCAATAATGCTGGTTGCAAAAAAATATTTTGCGTCGGCATATGTTCCGTCGCAACAGCTCATAAATGAAACTATTAATCTAAGACTTAAAACAACATCGTTTTAAGTAGGCGGGAACTTCCCCAACCCCTAGGCTTCCAAAACCATAGCCTCCCAAAATCATATTTCCCGTCTTCTCTTTCTCTTAGCCAAAATCCTAGCCTTCTTCTCTTTCTCTTCCCTCTCCCTTCCGTTGCCTCACACTAGCGCCAGCGCCGCCTTCCTCCACCAGCGCTAGCACCACCTTCATTCGCCGCCTTCCTCCACTATTGAATCTCATATTCTCAATTTGGGTAAATTCTAATACTGTAAATTAATCTTCTATATGAATGATGTTTATTTACAAATTTTACAAGATTAATTATTGTTTTTTGGGTTTTTAACACTTTTATTCTCTTAACTATTTAAAATTTGTTTATTTCATTCCTTTATCTCTTAATTGAATCTATTTAGTCCCTAAACAAATCAATTTAAAATATTGACTTAGTTGGTGTTTAGCCATATTTAGAGAAGTTGTAATATGATTAGTCCAGTTGATTATATATTAATATTTTTAGTTTCCTCTTTTCAATTTATCATAGTAATAATTGCATTGTGAGCGCGCCTTAAATGTTCCATGCACTTTTAATAGTTCAAAGCCGTCTCAAATATCATAGCATAATTTTGTGGTACTTTGCTTAATGAACCTTAATTTTCTGCTCTGTCTAAATGCAGAAGATTTCCTGTTTAGCTAAAATACATTCCCATTGCTTTTAGAACAGACAAAGAGCCTTTCAAGGTATTTTTGACTTCCATTTTATAGGCAATATCAACACCTTTAACTTTCAATTTATTCTCCATTTTATATTTGGCTGTCTAAATCTTATAATTGCTATAATTGGAAATAAATGACAAAAACTCTATGACATAGATCATGGTTTTTAAATCCGTCATTGACGATAACTCATTTGAACAAGTGGTTCGCATATATGCGTTATATGGCACTGCTATGCACAATCTAATTCTCGTTCTCATTTGTTAATTTACCTTCATAGCACAGCTTCTTACTAGTTTAGTCATTGCCTTGCTTGCTGCTCTGCCTTGCTCATTAGACTTGCTTGATGTTCATTAGTTTCCTTGCTGCTCTGTCTTGCTCATTGCCTTCAATGTCAATTGTTGTTCTTCAATTGGCATTTGTTACTCTTCAATTGACCCAGCTACATTTGCTTTGCCTATGGTGCTATGCAATGCTATTCAATTGACCCAGCTGCTTTTGCTTTGCCTATGCACTGCTATGTAGCTGCCTTGAATACTATATAGCTGATTTGCCTATGTTGCCATGTAGCTGCTATGCAGTGCTATGCAATACTATGTAGCTGCTATGCAGTACTATGCAATGCTATGTAGCTGATTCAATTGCCATTTTATGCATAAACTTGAAAGCCACATTTAGGCAGCCCACACAACCTAAGAGGTCAAATATAGAAGCATAATGCTCCATCTCTGGAGAGCAATGCAATAGCATTAGCTTTAATACCAAGGAACTACATCTCTTTCTCCCATTATGTCAAAACCCTTTCTTGCATCTTCAAGGAACATGTGTTTCTAAAGTGTTTTTTTTGTTTTTCAAAAAGCAAAAAATGTTTTATGAGATCTTGGGTAAAGAAAAAAGATTCATACAGCTTCAAATTTAATAAACTAAGTAGTTGTTCTTATTTTATATATAAATAATAGGATGGGCTATAAGAACATATTGTGCGGGTAAAAATAACACAATCAATCTACTGGCACTTTAATTAGCAAAATGAAATATTATGAACACCTTTTGCTCTCTCTTGTACTTCTTTTTTTGGCGAACAAACAAACAAGGTGGGTATTATATCGTTGGATCGAAAAGCATTACGATGTCTAAGTTAATTCATTAGAGATTGAACTTCACTGTTAATTAAGAGTTCTTTTCGTATTAAAGTTATCCTTTTATCAAACAAGTTGATCCAAGTTAAATATAGGTGTGTGTATATTTACTAATAAAAAAATGTATTTGATGCTACCTTTTAACTTCTCTATTAAGGATGTACGCGAGTTTTGGATTACTACGCAAACACAATCTCTCAACAACTAAATTACTAAAAATTTTAATGTTTGCTTTTCCTTCAATTGTTTATGCATTCTTTTATATACACTTATCCATACAAGATGACATCCACCATATTGTAGGTTCCGGATGCATCTAGTGGACATCGAATATTTAGAGAGTATGTGGGAGATGACATCTTCAATAGTAAGCAACTGGGTTGTCCTCTTTTGCCACCTTCTCCACAACTTAATAAGCAACATGTATTTTTTATTTATATGCAACTTAAATATACACAATCACACACACAGTTGAGGTTAAGAGTGATCCTACTGAAAACCCTTAGTGATATTAGGAGGTTGAGGGTGAGTCTATTGAAAACTCGAATATGATGTTTTTGTATGGTTTGATAATAGAGGCTATGGGTGAGCCGGTTAAAAGCCCAATTATATTGCCTTCTCTTTTAAATATTCATCTTCTAAATCACCAAATTCAAAATCTTGATCCTGTGTATATCCATTAGCAGGTATACACCATTTAAAAGTGAGTTTGCATTGATTAGTATACACAATGAGCACCTATTTGATGATAGATAA
The DNA here is from genome assembly GCA_034768845.1 of Heliamphora exappendiculata. Lineage (NCBI taxonomy): Eukaryota > Viridiplantae > Streptophyta > Magnoliopsida > Ericales > Sarraceniaceae > Heliamphora > Heliamphora exappendiculata. The sequence goes on along the minus strand of JAOTRH010049649.1, from coordinate 4,957 downwards.
TGAAAACACCTTTTGAAAAAATGTTATATTTTTGTATCAAAATGGAATCATTATTCTCTACTAATTAATTTTTCTTGTGTGATCTTTTAAGATTATTATAAAAGTGTTAGCACTAAAAATTTCAGAAAGAAATGAATACATTGGGATAACATTTCTCTTAATGTTGTGTTATTGAATATTTTAGGTGAAGGCACTCTGAAATAAATTTAAAAACATGAAGACTTTAATTGTTACTATTGTCAATATTTTTTACAATAGCTCATTTTATATTGTTTACATTTTATGAACATATAACAAAATTTTGAAGAAATTATATTTATACTTGTAGGTAGGGATGCAAGTTGACTTGCTTAATCATGGTATTCCAAACACATGATTTGAACGAGGGGCTTTTGATTACTAGGGACTTATTGTATAAATTAGACGGAATACTATTAGGTCTAGGTTATTTTCAAGTACTTATTCAAAAAGTAAAAAAACTTAATGTCCGTTTGGAAAGGCATTGCAAATGAATTAACACAGTTGGAGAAACTGTTGGCCGACATGTTGCTTAGCGATATTATGATGTATGTTGCAACTTAATTTTATTAGTTCATGTATATATACGTGTATTGTATGATTTAAATACTTATTATGTTTCAAATTGATTTTAATTGATTTTCAGATGTTAGAAAAGGAGAAAAATTAAGTGATAGTGGAGCAAAGCAATTAGCGATGGCAAAAGCCTGCAGCTAAAAAATATGGAGTTTTACATTTTTTGCGTCGGGAGTTATACCGTTGCAAAATGTTTTTTGCGACGACAATTATGTGGTGGCAAATAAGTATATATTTAAAATAGTATTTGCGACGGTACTGAGCACTCGCAAAAACACGTTTGTAAAGATTATTTGCGTCGGCCATTTCCCTCGCAAAAAGAGTATAAGCGTCGCTACCATTTGCGGCGGCAAAAACACGATTTTTAATAAGTTTTTGCGTCGCACATAAGCCCGTCGCTAAAAGCATAAAATGCCGTCGTAAATGTTTGCGACGGCTACGTACCGTCGCAAAAACCTTTTTGCGACCCGGGAAGTTGCCTCCCCATTTGCCGTCGCAATGCCGACGCAAATATCTTTTTGCGACGGCAAGAGTATTATTTGCGACGGTAACGAGCCGACGCAAAAACCCCATTTTCTTGTAGTGTTTATTAGAATGAAATAATTATAATACATATAATTAAAAAGTTAATTCTTTTCCCAAAAATAAAAAATATCTTGCTAATATCTCAAAACTACAATTTAAAAATAAAAAGTAATAACATATTAGATATTTTAACAAAGAATAAAAAAAACTATTATTAAAAATAATCCCAAACAATTTAAGTACTTTTTTCTCTCTTCTTTTCAAAAAAATTAAATCCTTTAAAAATTAAGTTTTTTAGATATCCCAAACAAGGCATTTTTTCGGTGTATAGATTAACCACTACTAGAAAAGGGAGTTTTTGCGTCGGCCCTTTGCCGTCGCAAATGATATTCTTGCCGTTGCAAAAGGCAATTTGCGTCGGCAAATGGGGGAGGAACTGCCCGTGTCGCAAAAGAGTTTTTGCGACGGCACATAGCCGTCGCGACCATTTACGACGACACTTTATGCTTTTAGCGACAGTACTATTTTCGAAGCAAATACTTTATTAAAAATCATGTTTTTGCCGTTGCAAATGGTAGCAACGGCTTTGTATTCTTTTAGCGACGACAATGGCCGACGCAAATACTATTTACAAATATGTTTTTGCAACCGTGCAGTACCGTCGCAAATACTATTTTAAATATATACTTATTTGCCACTACACAATGGCCGTCGCAAAAAAATTCTTGCGACGGTATAACTCCCTAAGCAAAAATAATAATATGAAACTCCAGATTTTTTTGCTACGGCCTTGTGCCGTCACAAATGTATTCATACCTTTTGCGACGGATAAATACCGACGCAACATATGTTCATAATACTTATCTGTTGCAAATACTATTGGTTTTAGCGACGAAAATAGTTTCGATGCAAAAAATAAAAATAAATTTTTTTCCATCCATTTACATCCAAACATTCATTTATTTATCTATAACAATATATTAAATGTTATCTCTTTATAAAAATATTCATATCCATTCAATCGCACATCAAAATATTTTAAAAATACACATTCTTCAAATACAAATTAAAACATATTAAAAAGTGCACCAAATATGTCTCAAAGCAATATTTAAGTTTCAACAAATATAACTCAAAATAAATCTTTTTTATTTCAACAAGTACAATCCAAAATAAATTTTTCTCCATCGCTAATTCCTTTGCCCCATCATCACTTAATCTTTCTCCTCTCTAATACCTGAAAATCAATTAAAATTATTTTAGAACATGATAAGTATTTAAATTGTACAATACACGTATATATACATGAACTAATAAAATTAAGTTGCAACATACATCATAATATCGCTAAGCAACATGTCGGCCAACAGTTTCTCCAACTGTGTTAATTCATTTGCAATGCCTTTCCAAACGGACATTAAGTTTTTTTACTTTTTGAATAAGTACTTGAAAATAACCTAGACCTAATAGTATTCCGTCTAATTTATACAATAAGTCCCTAGTAATCAAAAGCCCCTCGGTCAAATCATGTTTTGAAATACCATGATTAAGCAAGTCAACTTGCATTCCTACCTACAAGTATAAATATAATTTCTTCAAAATTTTATTATATGTGCATGAAATGTGAATAATATAAAACAAGCTATTGTAAAAAATATTGACAATAATAACAATTGTCTTCATGTTTTTAAATTTATTTCAGAGTGCCTTCACCTAAAACATTCAATAATGCAACATTAAGAAAAATGCTATTCCAATGTATTTATTTCATTCTGAAATTTTTAGTGCTAACATTTCTATAATAATCTTAAAAGATCACACAAGAAAAATTAATTAGTAGAGAATGATGATTCCATGGTGAGTACTTGTCAAGAAAAATTAATTAGTAGAGAATGATAATTCTATTTTGATAAAAAAAATATAACATTTTTTCAAATGGTGTTTTCATTATCTAACACCAAATAGGTGTCAATTGTGTATACTAATCAATGCAAACTCACTTTCAAATGGTGCATATTGTTCTTCTATCTGCTAATGAATGCACAGGATCAAGATTTTGAATTGGGTGATCTGGAAGATGAATATTTAAAAGAAAAAATAATATTTAAGAGAGAAGCCAATATAATTAGGTTTTCAACTGGCTCACCCATAACCTCTACTATCAAACCATACAAAAAACATAATATATCCAGGTTTTCAATAGGCTCACCCTCAACCTCTTAATACCACTAAGGGTTTTCAGTAGGATCACCCCTAACCTCAACCGTGTGTGTAATTGTATATATTTAAGTTGCATATATATAAAAGATACCTGTTGCTCATTAAGTCGTGGAGAAAGTGACGAAAGAGGAGAACCCAACTGTTCACTGTTGAAGATGTCATCTTCCACAGACTTATTGGAACTTCGGAGAGTAGATCATTATATTGTTTCTAAACCTTTTTAATGAAATCAAATTATGTTAAAACCAAAAATAATATGCAAAACCAAGTTATGCAACAGAAGCACTTTTAAAAGTTTAATGGAATATGAGGGGTTGCTTAAGTGGCAGCAACAACAGTCTGAAGTAACAACTCTAAGTATTTCAATCTGCAGGAATGATAATACTGAGAAAAAGCTAACAAACAAAACTGAATACCCAGCAGTAGAATTTAGAGAGTGAAATTCTGACCATACCTTACATTACTCAAGTCAGGGTAGATTCCGATTGCATCTTTAAAATCCTATATAAAGTCAAGACATTGACATTGAATTAGTCACATCTTACTACAATTCTTGCTGTGTCGCAAGTGTCATTAAAATATATATAGATATATAGGTAAGGGATTTTTGCACTCCCCGTTACAAATACACTCCTTTTTTTTCTGTATTCATCAAGTGAAGTTACCAAAATGTCTTATAATTTTATAATTCTTGTGTGCATTTGAGAAAAGAATCAGAAATTATAAAATAAAAGGGCATTTTTTGTAAGTTCACTAATTAACCGGGGTGCTATCTTTGAGAAGAAAGAGAGAGAGATCACCTGGTTAGCTGTTGATGGCGTATAAGTAATAACGCAGGACATCCCAGCACTTGTGGCAGCCTGCATTGGAGAGCTTGAATTAGCATGGAGTGTTCAACCACAGTTCTTGGGTTCATTTAACAAGGAAATGCTAGTTGAACAGTCACTCCCAGACGGCATATTCTAATGGTCTATTTTCCAATTCATTGCAACAAGAAGCAGGCCAAAGGGTGCGAATGTGGACCAAACAAGAACATCTCGTTGATACGATAAGAGAAATTTAAGGACAGTAGATATAAATTCTGTTTTGACATACAAATACCAAGAACAGAACAGATGGCACGAATATGAAGATCCTGTAACAATTGAACTTTCAAATTTGTAACAACACAATTGAACTGCTACTTGTACCGGCATTTCACGATTTGAACACAATAAATTTCAGTTTTCGCCATAGTTCGGGTGGTCTTATAACACTGTGGATTACCTTAGCAGCTGTCAAATAAATTGAAGGATCTGGCTTCTTTTCTTTCACATCATCACCTACAAAAACAAAATAGAAATGAAAAGGGCCTCTTTTTTAAAAAAAAATTACAAGGGGAAAAGGCAAATATCACTTCAAAACATCATAGTGATCCTCTGTCCAAAACACTTCAAAACATAAAATATTATAAAGGTCTGAAGACTTCAACTGACAACAGATAGCATAAGAGATAATGCGTTTGCCATGCTTCCATCAGTCATTGAAACATTTCTTCTACGAATATAGTATGCCTCTACTGGTGGACAATCTACTACAATTGTAAGAGGTAACTGTGTAATGTATGACAAGATTCTTT
>JAOTRH010049638.1:0-19464 GCA_034768845.1 Heliamphora exappendiculata | reverse complement strand
AAGAAACTTGAACAAGTTTCTTGAAGGTATATTTAATAATAATATATCAGTTTAATGTTATCGTTTTTTATGAAAAACGCACGCGCCTTTTTTTACGGTCACGGCGCCGGTTCTAATTTTTTTCTTTTGCATTCCAACAGGATCTTCTTGGCAAACATGTTTCCACTCATGTGTGGCCCACAGACTCCTACATGTATCTCTTTCATTAGTTCTTGGCCTTCTTCATCGTTGACACACAACTCATTGATCCCAGAATGCTCTCGTTTGTATAGTCTTCCCCTGCACATGAGAAATTGTGCAGATAATCATCGAATTACTCCTTTGTTCTTTTTGCTAGCAAACTTGGGGTATTCTCCTTTTTCTACGAAGTTCTGAATGTCAAAATACCACAGAAGTTCGTTGACACTTTCCTCGATTTCTGTTGTCACCTTATATGCCTGCTTTCTCTTCTGCTCGATTATTAATGGCCTCATTCTGACCCCAAGTGGTATGTCAATCATGGATGCTAGGGTAACCAAAGCATTGGTGAACTTGTTTTGTAGTCTTGGCATATGGGTGAAGATCACTGATTCAAAACATGGTATCAGCCTCTCTAGCTCTTGATGATAGAGAATTAGGGTTAGGTCTTTAACTTTCCATTCTCTTCTTGCTTGTGAAACCACCAGTGCTAAGTCTTCGATGACTTTCAGCTTCCTTGTCCCTAGTTCCAAGGTTGCCTCCAATCCAGTTAAACACACTTCATACTCAGCTTGATTGTTGGTAACTTCAAAATTGAGATTCAAAGACAAAGAGACGTGCGATTCATCAAGAGTGACAAGAAGGACTCCTATTTCATAGCCATATTGATTGGATGCGCCATCAAAATATAGAGTCCACTTGTCATCCCCGAATTTCATCAACTGTTCGTCAGGAAACTGGAACTCTGTGTCTTCACCTCCCTCAATTGGTTGGTCGCCTAGGAATTCTACCACTACTCTACCCTTGACTAATTTTCAGGTGACATATTTAAGATCAAACTCTGATAGTAACAGTAGCCAACGGGCCAGCCTTCTTGTCAATGTCAGCTTCTCAAATAGGTATTTAAATGGGTCCATCCGAGATATTATGTTTACTGTAAAAGACAGCATGTAATGCCTCATTTTTTGGAAAGCTCAAACCAAAGCCCGGCATGTCTTCTCCAGCGGCGTGTAGCGTATCTCTGACCCTATCATCTTCTTTCTTAAGTAGTAGACTGCCTTTTCAGTTTTGGTTTCACCTTCCTACGTCAGCGTACATCCCATAGCTGAATCAATCATTGACAAATAGAGGAACAATGGCTTATCAGGATTGGAATGAGCTAGAACAGGTGAATTTTGCAAGTATCGTCATACAACTTCAAAGGCATGTTGGCATTTTTGATTCCATTCAAACTTGACTCCTTTCTTCAGCAGAAAGAAGAGCGGCTCACAGATAGTTGTCAATTTTGCGATGAATCGACTGATAAACTGTATCTTACCTAGGAAGTCCCTGACTTCTCGCTCGGTCCTCGGGGGAGGCATTTCCAAGATTGCTTTAATCTTTGAAGGATCGACTTTAATGTCCCGTTGAGTGATCATAAATCCAATTATTTTTTTGGCGGTAACTCTGAAGGCACACATATGTTGGTTGAGCCACATCTTGTATTTTTGAATCATTTTAAAGAACTTTCGCAGCGCTACGATGCGGTCATCCCGATCCTTGGACTTGACTATCATATCATCCACATACACTTCGACCTCCTTATGTATCATGTCATGTAATAACGTAGTGGCTGCCCTCTGATAGGTTGCCCCTTTATTCTTTAAACCAAATGACATCACACGATAACAATAAGTGCCCTATGATGTAGTGAATGTCGTCTTTTCTTTTTCCTCGGGGTCCATCAAAATCTAGTTATACCCGGAGGAACCATCCATAAATGATAACATGGCATGCCCTGCTGTACTATCTACCAAAATGTTGATATACAGCAATGGAAAGTCGTCTTTTGGGCTAACCTTGTTTAGATTTCAAAAATCTACGCAGACTCGGATACGATCGTTCTTCTTTAAAATCGGTACGATATTAGCTACCCACTTCGGAAGCTCAGTTACTATCAGGAATTCAACGTTGATATGTTTGGAAACTTCTTCTTTGATCTTCAGAGCCCATTATGGTTGGATCTGTCTTAATTTTTGTTTGACCGATTTAGCATCAGGGTACATAGGGATATGGTGTCGAATAATATCGGGATCAATTTTGGGCATATCTTCGTAAGACCATGCAAATACATCTTTAAATTCTTTTAATAAAGTTATTAATTGTTCACGTTCAACTAAGGATAAAAAAGAACCAATTTGTACATTTTGTGGATTAGTTTTATTACCTAGATTTATTGACAAAGTTTCTTCAATTATTAGTTGGGCGCACATTTTTTCTTCTCTTTTTATTAAAAGTTTTATTTCTTCGGGGATATCTCCGTCGAACTCAAAATCATCAGAAAGCGTATGAAATAAATCAAAAAAAGTGGAGTAACCAAAAATCTCGTTCATTTCATTGAAAAAAGAGGGAATTACAAGCTCAAAGGTAAAAGCAGGAGGAGGTGCACAGATAGACGTGCCCTCAACCACAGACTCAGACTTAGACCCAGACTCAGGACAGACAGCGTGCATATTACAGGACTCTAAAGTCCAATTCTTCATTTCCTTTGTAGCTGTATCTGTAATGAGTTTGGTGCAGTCGGTGGGTATGCTGAAGCCCATCACGAAGCAGTTTTGGTCAGTTACGTGCAGCTGAGCCATCTTTTCGCTGACCAACACTCCCATGTCGATACCATCAAGCTTGTCAACCCAATCTTCCTCTTGAATCTTCTTTCCTTCCCCTTCCCCTTCCATTATTTCAACTTCTTCCGTATCAAACAAATGATGGCCAAAGAAGATCTCCAATCCTGACAGCTTCTGGTTGGTTTCTTCATCGACCCATGGCTTCGAAAAGCCACAGTACGAAAAATCTTCTCCTTCTTTAACAAAGTACCCATTGAGCATTTCTGAGTATTTAGCCTTCTGTTCCCTTCAAGGCCCTTCCAAATCTTCTTTAATCGGTTTGTACCCAAGAACGAAATGGCACGAAGCTGGCAATACCTAGATAGGTTCTGGAATACTCGGCTGTTTGCGACCCAACCCTATTCTTGGGAAGTAAGACACTTGCCTCATAATTGTAACTGCTCGCGAGTTGATGTAATTTTCCTCCTCCTTCAATAGCATCTGCACAGCCTGAGCTTCATCAAATTAGAACCCACTCAACAACACATCTCCTTTTCCATGCTGAACCTCCAAGAGGGTTGAGCCCTCTCCTCTTGGAGGCTGAATACTATCTTCTCCGTGGATGGTCAGTACTGTCTCATTCTTGATCAGTTTAAGCTTTTGGTGGAGGGTAGATGGCACTACCTGGATGTTTGGGTCGTACAGCCAAGGCTTGCCTAGCAACATATTGAAGGAGGCTGTCATGTCCAGTACATGGAATTCAACTGACGTCTCTAGAGGCCCCACTGATACTGTAAATGATATCAGTCCCAACACATCCCTCCTCGTGTTATCGTAGGCCCGAACTCCTTGGTTATAGGGTGTGAATTGGTCCGGCTTCATCACCAGACAAATTATAGTTTTGAGTGGGCATATGTTCAAGGCTGAACCATTATCAATGAGCGTTATTGGGACCCACTTTTCTAAACACTTGACTGTAATATGTAGAGACTTATTGTGATTCTTCCCTTCTAATAGTAAATCTTTCTCAAAAAAAGAGTTCACTTTAGGCTCTATGGCTGGCAGTATTAACCCAATCAACTGTTCAGGGGTAGCATCTATCGATACATTAGCCTTGTTTAGAACTTTCAACACGACTTGTCGGTGCCGATGTGAAGCCATCAGGAAGCCCCATATGCTAATGTTAGCCTGTGTCTTCTTCAGTTGCTTCAGTACAGCATCATTCTCCTTTTCCTGTTCCTTCTCTTTTCCCTTTTTGCTTGGTTGCCCTTTTTCCAACTGAGCCGGCTTGAAATACCGCCCACTTCTTGTCAGATATTCTATACCTTCCTCAGGATTCCACAATCCCAGTATTGTACTTTCAATCTGTCTTACTTCATCTACGCACAGAGGGCTTTTAAATGCCCATAAATCATTTGAGTCAGTTATCGTTTCTCTTTCTCTTCTTTCCTTATCATCCTCAATCGCCCACGTATTGTCAACCTCTTCCTAGATGTCCTCTTTAAAAAAACCCACATGCTGTTCTCGAGCGGTCCAGAAGTCGATCCATGTAGTCCTGTCTGATTTCAGCACAACCCTCACTAACCAATAGGATTGCATGTCATCAACATATATCTCCTCCCCAAAAAGCTAAGGAAGAGTAATTTCGTCGAGCACATGGCCAAATCCATATGGCCGCGCCGGGTAGTCCAACGGCCAATTGTTCTATTCATTACATTCCTCCTCTTCTTGATGGTTGACTTGGATTTCCATCTGATACCCTTCCCATGCATCATCATTCCATTCTTTTATCATATCCCAACCATTTCCAGCCATAATCAGTTAACAGGCTGTCTAATCCTCAGTAGCTGAAACATGCAGGCGTTATAGAAGCGCTGAACAGATGTACTGGCTTGGATCTTCCGACTGTTCCAGAGACATGCAGTTTACCCCAGCTTGCTTGGCATGGTTTAGTAGAGGGGTTGGTTGTGACATTTGGCTTTGGAGTAGCAGATGGTGGAGGGATTACTTTGTTATCGATGAGATCCTGGATCTCATGACGCAGCCTCATACACTTATCAGTCAGATGCTCGTGACCCTGGTGGTAGGTGCAGTACTGAGAAGCATTATATCGCAGCGGTAGGGGATCAGGTATGGGCATAGTATCCAACAGCTTGATAAGCCCTTTCTTGATAAGTCGATTCAGGACTGTGGATAGTGAAATATTGAGGGGAGTGAAGACCCTCCTTGGCCTTTGTTGTGGCTGTTAACTGTTGTTTGACTGTTGGGTATTGTTTAATTATTGGGAAAAGGATGAAGGGTTCAAAAGGTTAACTTCGTTCAAGAAAGAAACGAGGTTGGCAGAAGAAGACTGATTTTGGTTGTTAGCAGGGAAGGTCCTTCTTGGTTTTCGACTAGGCTCAGCTTTCTCAATGTCTCCAGACTGAATGGCATCCTCAATCTGTGCCCCAACGTCAAGTTGCTGCTCAAAGGTAGAGAGTGGCTGTGTGACAACGTAACGCTTCAGAGGGGACTGTAGGTTTTTTTTACCACGATTCTCACTTGTTCTTTCTCAGTTGGTCGATTCGTCATTTTGGTTGCCTTACCTCTCTACCGGGTCAGAATGTCAACAAATGATTCCTGATTTTTCTAATGAGTCATTTTCAGCTCTCGGGTGACCGTCTACATCCAACATATATTCTTTCACTCCTTTTGCCTTTCTCAATACAATCTCCATTTAATCAATCTTTTCTGCCAATGCAGACTCCCTAGACTGGGCAGCATTCTCTTCTTCTATCACAATCGGGCGGGGGAGCCGAGATGGCACAACAACTTGCGGTGCATCTTGTCCTTGGTTATCATCCCAGAAGTCTTCACTGTTCTTATTCGTGTTATCTGCCTGTCTGTTTACGCCGAACAGACGGGCTAGAATTGCCCAAATTTGCAATTGGCACTAATTTTTAGCCTGGGTTTGTTGCTCCACAGCTCTCTGTATCTCGGTGATCGCTCTCATCAGGGCTGTCAGATTAACTTCATTTTCTGCAATCTCAGATGATTTGGCTGGCTATTCAAAAATCTTGTAAAGTCTGTTTATCACTGACTAGCCTAGACACGTGTTGACTATAATCTTCCCGGCTCAATGATCTAAATCTAAAAAAAACCTGGATCCCAAAATCAAAATAACCAGTATCAAATGCTTCTCCGAACGAAACTCTAACAATAGGTAGTAAACATCTCAGATACCCAAAACGATAAGCAGATAATCACTGAAACTAAAGTAATACCCCTATCGGGCCCATGCTGGCAGTATAACAGTTGGACACCCAAAAATCAAGATGATGGCTACGAAGGAGATCAACTAAATTCTCAAGGGAAGGTTTATCTAAATGGAGAATCGGGCAGCACTCAAGCAAGGCAACAGAACTAGACTGAAGGTATTGTTTTGATCTAGATTTCTAGAGAAAAATGAATAGCATAACGGTAGGAAAATAGAACTAGCTCAGGGGTAAGCGAGCCTAAACGAAAATAGGGGGACAAAACTAAAAATCCAAGAAGAACCCCAGAGGAGAGAAAAATTATCTTAAAGGCCTCAAAACATGGGCATGACCCCGAGAAGAAAATTACGGCCCAAAAACCAAACAAGAAAAAACTCAGGTAAGGTTGGCCTCTACTAATCATCATTGGTTCTTTAATAGAATTTCTCAAATGCATGCAAATAAAAAAATTTGAGGCAAAGAGGGAACATCCAAAATTAAATATGAAAACTACATAACATACATATATAGAACGACAAATAAAACAAGTAAAAAAAATCTAAGTGTGACGGCATATAATTTCTAACTAAAGAATACATGGAGTACACTCGCATATAATTTCACCAAAATAACCTAAGCTATCATAATTTAAATACAAAAACAAAAATATGCTAGAAATTGCTAAATGTAAAGCATACTACAAATGAACATAAAAATTACTAATAATATCATTAAATACTCAAAATAACCTAAACAATCAAAATAACCCAAAATTATACTAACATGAGACATACTTTAAAAATGTTAAATTCTAACTAAGAATTAAAAAAAGTGAAAGTGAACTAAGCTAATGATTAAAAGATTTTTACAATTATGTTAAAGAGAAATAAAAGAAATGAAGAATAAACAAAATACTATCAAAAGAAAGCTAAATTAAAAATAAAATATTTTTTTATGAATTTTATATTTAAACAAAATAAAAGAAAAACAAAAAAAGTGAGTGTTATTAAAAAGAAAAAAAAACCAACATTACAAGATTCTAAATGATTTTAATACTTGACAAAATAAAAGAAACGGAAAAGGGAAGAAAGAAAAATAAACTAAATAAAAAAATTTTAATTGAGTTTTAATGCTTAGTAAAGAAAGATAAAAGAAATAGAAAAAAAGAGATAAAAGAAATACTATAAAAAAAGAAAATTAAACTAACCTTCAAAAGAAAAATAAAAAGGACAAAAGAAAATGAAACATTATATGGGGAATAAAGCTAATAATAACAAAAAAGACAAGAAAAGAAAAGAAAATGCTAGAAAAGAAAACTATACTAATATTAAAAGAAAATAAAAAGAAAAGAAAAAATAAAGTTAGTAATAAAAAGAAAAAGACAAAAAAAGGAAAATGCTAAAAAAAGGATCGTCACTTACACACGAACCTAGGGTTAGGAAGATTTACCTGGCGCACCAGCGCTTAGGGTCCCTAGTCTTCTACTAGGATGTGCAGGGTTTGCCTGGTGCGCCAGGGCTTAGGGTTCCTAGTCTTCTACTAGGATTTGCATGGTTTGCCTGGCGCACCAGGGCTTTGGGTGCCAAATCTTTAGGGCATGAGAGATTTGCCTAGCTCACCAGGGCTTAGAGTGCCTAATCTTTAGGGGTTGAGAGATTTGCCTGGTGCACCAGGGTTAGGGTGCCTAATCTTTTGGGCTTGAGAGAACCGAAGGGTCATCATTTACTCACGAACCTAGGGTTTTTATTGCTTTCAATTATTCTCTGCATACCACTTGCTTGGTCTGCTCTTTATATAGTTTCTGCTTGTCTTCTTCTTTTCAGGCTGGTCACTATGTCCGAGGCTTAGGTGGTTCTACCTACGGAGAGGTGTTTGAGTGGTATGATGCCTTCCCTGCTCCTTGTCAGGCCATTATTGATGCCCCTAACTTTGCTCGGTTCATTCCCTTATTGGGTAAGACGAGCAACGACTGGGTCTAGCTTATGGCCCTTGCTGAGCGGTGGTGGGATACCACCAATACCTTTCACTTTACTACATTCGAGGCCACCTTGACGCCTCTCGACTTCGCTCTCATTACCGGCATTAGAGTCGGTGGTGCCCCTATTCCATTTGACCCCACCATTGCTCGCTCTGCCGATGCCTTGATGCACTTGCTCGGAGCTATACCGGTGCAGATGGACCGTGACCGAGTCAGATACACTTAGTTCCTTGACTGTTTTTGCCATTTCCAGTGCACCGATCCCCACTACTAAGAGTGGGTCGCCTGAGGCTTTCTTCTGTACATGTTCGGTACCTCCATGTTCGGTACCTCCTTATTCTCGAATAAGAAGAATACCGTTCATTTACATTACTTGGGTGCCCTGGCTCATCTTGACCAGGTTGCCACCTTTGACTAGGGAGGAGCGGCTCTTACTACTCTCTATGGCTTTATGAGGACTCTAACCCGGTTCTCCCAGAGCTCAGCATAGGAGTTTTAGAGAGTCTTGGATGTATGCTTTAGTTTCTGCACATTTTCCATTCATTTCTGTTCTGTATTATCCATTATTTTCCTGCTGACATCTGTTCCTTACAGCTTTGGACCTACGAGTTTCTCGGGTTTCATGTCATGACGAACTCTTCTACTGACCCATCAATCATTCCCCGTGCGACTCTGTGGTCCCGAGGCCTAAAGGGGACGAAGGCTGGAGGGAAGGACATCGACAGATACCGGGCATCTTTGGACTGATTGACCCCCGACCAAGTATCCTTTTTATTATATTGTTCATTTCTTTTTGTATCATACTGGTCACTGCATTGCACTGTACTATTTCTGTTCTTTGTTCTGCACACGGATCACTACACACTGATTATCATACTATACTGCATTCGCTGCTCACTATTTACTGATTTCTTTGCACTATGCTTTGAATAACTGTAAGTCCACTTAGATGTCTGGCAGGGAGTGGAGGATCAGGTCGGTGCAGATCTGATGCGCAATTGGGACCTTACCTCGAGGCAAATCCTGCTAGAGGGTCCATTCGGCTTGGAGTACTTTCTCGGGGAGCGAGTGGTCCGCCAGTCACTTGGCCTCGATCACTTTAGGATACTGGTGGTCTCCCCAGTACAGATGTGCCGGACCGACCTCCTGAGCCTTGTCGACCTACGCCTAGAGATGGTGGGGACCCACGCCTTAGAGCTACTAGTACCAGAGGGGGACTACACAGCTTGGGCCCGGGCACACTTATTGGGACCACTAAAACCTGGCCCAGCTCCCCCTGGGGGCAGGCAAAGAGAACGGGCACCAGAGGCTGTTGATGCTTGTGCTGCTGGAGCTACTGATGATGATGATGCTGCTGGAGGGGAGATGGGCCCAGAGATTCCATGGGATGTCTAGACCGTGGCATATGGCTTCCCTTTCCCTCTTCCTGTCCCAATTCCACCAGCGCCGGAGTTTAGGGCTGAGATCGACAAAGTTTGTCTTCCACCTTTCCTTCAGTTACTTCCCTTTTTTACTTGTCTAGTTTTCTTGAACTGTTCTCTTTTATCCTTTGCAGATTGACCAAGCTTGACTAGATTGCACGATGCTGATGGTTACCGGCCTGAGGGTGCTAGTTCGACAGATCGATGCCACTATGCGAGCAGTCGGCATTAATTTTAAACCAGTGGCCATCGTGAGTATCTTACTTCTTCTTTCAGCTTTTCTGCACTTTCTTTCATTATTCTGTTTTGAGTCTTATTTCTCTTTTAACAGCCTCCAGTACCACCTCCCGTCATTATACAGCTACAGGCTCCCGCTCCGCCTCCAACTCTGGTCCCTACTCGAGGTCATGGGTCTCATGCTGCCTCCTCCAGAGCTTGCTCAAGAGGATCCATCTCTTCTGCCAGGAGTCGCTCCAGAGCCATATCTTCTTCCTCCGGCAGTGATGGTGATGACAACGACGATGTCGAGAGCCTCTTCGAGGATGTCATCTCACACAAGGCTGGTCCTTCCTTTTGTCGGGTCTGCTCGAGGCACTATTAAGAGAGAAAGAGTTCCCCCTAGTTACATACATTTTGATACACTTATTTGGATACATTCGGCTTTTTCATGGGCCTACGTGCCTCTGTTTACTAGTCATTGGGCCTAGGCGCCCTAGTTTACATTATGCTACATGCTGCTATTTTTTGATGCATTTTTTGGGCCTTCGTGCCATTTATTGCTTCACATATTTATCTGTTGTATGACTTTTCTTTATTTACTGCTCAAACTGTCTTGGATGCATGATACAAGTCTTAAAATTTACACAAGCCAAAGAAACTGCAAACATACACACCCACTATGTTTGAACATGGCGGTCGCCACAATACAACCTGGTGGTCGCTACTTCCATTAAGAGTGACATGGCGGTCGCCTAGTCAACAAGATGATGTCACTATATGGTCTACTTTCAAGTTGGCAGTCGCCCACTCTAAGGTGGTGGTTGCCACAATGACTGCACCTTTTGCTGCTTTTTTTTTATCTCCAGCCTTTTCATCTTTATAAATACAGCCCTAGAGGCCCCACTTTTTTTCACTTCTTATCCCAAAATGGCTAGTCCCCTTTTCGCATGGGTTGAGGCATTTGCGCATATCGAACGTTTGAACTTTGCCCCTTTCGATATCAATTCCTTATTTTCTCTAATGGCCATAAAGATTGATGGAACATTATTAAAAGCTGCTTCTTAACTATGGGATCCGCAATCCCACGTCTTTCGGTTCGACTTCGAAGAGCTATGTCCCACTGTGGAGAAATTTGCTGCTATCTTGGACTTAACACCACGAAGCTCCATTGTTGTTCCTGCTAGAGTTTGTATACTGAAAATCATATTTTTAGTATTTTATTTTATTTTTTAATAAAATTAATTTTTTATTATTATAATCTTTACGAGTAATGTATGTGTATCATTTTTTTAATATTATACATGGATGTCCGATATTCTGTATAGTATTTAATCTGGTATGTAGAGTACAACATGCACACAGAAGATTAGATTTTAGGTTCTTATAGAATATAAGTTTTAGGTTCACAATTTAGATAGAAATGAACCTACCATCGGTACGACTGTAGCACAGAGTTATAGCAGGTCTGTCTTAGTTACGGAGAACATATAATAGTATCGTCTACTACTCCGACTCTCTGTGCTAGTACACTTTGTGTGTATTGAACGGGACATTTGGGGTAATAATTTTATACTGATAATATAAATTAATTCGCACCCCAAAATTATTATGAATAGTATTTATTCTCTTAATCTTGAAATAATTATTAATTTGCGTATATTTAATATTCGTTATTTTGATTCATTAGACGGTACAATCTTATATAGGTTTATATTACCGGTGAGTTGAATAGCGGTATTATTTATATGGCGAATATTAATTATTGACGAAATTCACGTTCCGAAAGATCAGGATTGACGATATTCCCACAAGGAAGCTTAAAGTTTTGATCGAGCCAAATCTTGTAGGTGAATTTAATTATCCAGCGGAGTTAAGCGGAATGGCTTAAGAAATATCAAGTTGCCAATTAAATTAAATTGTCAGTAATTAAATTTAATTGGCGGGTATCAAAAATCTTAACGTGGGAAGAAATAGTAAGTATTTAATAATAGGAGCTCAATGTTAAATGATCTTGAGATTATGGGTCAGAGTGCAATTAAAGTTCTTTAGTGGTATAAACTGTAATTCAGTAAATTATGAAAATTGCAAAAATCGCTGCTAGTTTTCCATAATTACAGATATCGCTATGAAGTTTGCTTAATTACAGAAACCGCTGATACGTGTTTGTGTTCCACTGAAAGTCTTACTTATAATTACTCCCTAGGTCCTTGTTGTAGCCCTATATATATGCTGATAGGCTGAACCAGTTTCATAACTTGTCTTCTAAGACTAAAGCTGTCTTGATTCTGCCAGTATAAATTCTCGGAGGATTATAGCCCACCCTATATCCGGGAATCGCATAAGGGAATACAATAAAAGATCTGGCAAGAGTTTCAACTCGGATTCAAATCATAGTTGAAAATTCAACCAGTAAAAAGGTATTCTTCTAAATTAACTTCGGATGCACGGGTTTTATTTTGATCGTTCGTCATCAAAAGTTTTATCTAGAGCTATTTTGGCGATTGCCCATCCAGTTAATTTTTTTCGTTTGTCGTTTGCAAAAATAAAGATCTTGGCAGTCTTGCCTCCAAAAGATAACACGGTTACCAGGGTAGTTAGTGGGCTATAGACTGGTGTGAAAAAGTTGAAAGGAAAATATTTTCACTACAACTAGACACGGCACTAGAAAAAGTTATGTCTAGTATTTCTCAGAAGGTAGTACAAACAGGGTAATTTCTGTTCACTGGTTATAGGGGTTTCAGAAAACTCGACAACTTAGTGATGAGAAAATTTACCTGCATATGGGCAATAATATAAAGGTAACAGCAGTTACAGTAAGAGATGTCACTCTCAATTTTGGTAGAAACTAAGTTTTAATATTGAGAGATTGTCTTTATGTACCTGTCATTAGAAGGAACTTAGTTTTCATTTCTGAATTGAGTAAAAATTGATATTTGATTTATTTTAATTACTTTTTGATTATTAAGGATAATAAACGGGTTATTTGTTCTGGTATATTGGTGGATAATTTTTATATTATTACTCTAATATCTCCTACACTGCAACTGACTGAAATGAATAACACATCTAAAATGGATAAACAGACTGGTAGCAGATGGATTTTTGAGTTCATTAGAAGTGAAAGTACTTCCAATCTGTAAATCTTGCTTAGAAGGAAAAATGATCGAGAGGCCCTTTTGACCAAAGGTTATAGAGCTAAAGAACTATTGGAGCTGGTTCATTTTGATATGCGTGGTTCTATGACAATCCAGGCTAGAGGTGGCTTTGAGTACTTCATCAGTTTCATTGATGACTACTCAAGGTATAGATACATTTACCTGATGCTCCGTAAGTCTAAATGCTTTGAAATTTTCAAAAAATTCAAGGCAGAGGCGGAGAAGTGTCTGGGTAAAAGTATCAAATCACTGCGATCCGATCGTAGTGGAGAATACCTCCTTGGAGAGTTTAAGGACTACTTGTCATCAGAGGGGATTACATCCCAGTTAACTGCACCTGGCACTCTGCAGCAGAATGGCATAGCAGAAAGAAGGAATAGGACTCTTAGGGAAATGGTAAGGTCCATGATGAGTTATTTAGATTTACCCGATTTATTTTGAGGACTCGCTTTAGAAACAGTGGTTTACATTCTAAACTTCGTACCTTCTAAGTTCGTACCTTCTACTCCCACAGAATTGTAGACCAGGCGTAAGCCTAATCTGAAACACATTCGGATTTAGGGATGTTCAGCACATGTGCTGAAAGGGAACGCGGGTAAATTAGAATCGAGAACAGAAGTCTGTTTCTTTGTAGGGTATCCCAAGAGAACGAAGAGTGGTCTATTTTATAATCCTAAGGATCATAAGGTCATTGTTAGCACCAATGCTCGATTCTTGAAAGATGATTATATTATGGATCACAGACCCAACAACAATATTATTCTGGAAGAACTGAAAAAAAATACCAGTAGAACGGAAGAATAAGTCATTGATATCCCATTACTTCGTTGTAATGGGAGAATTATCGGGACAGGTGCAAATCAAGAATAGGGTGCTGATGCACATGGTTCTAATTTTGCACAGCGTGTTACTACTAGTACATAAACAAAGGTAGTGCCTCATCGTAGTAGGAGGGTTGTTCATTAACCTAACCAGTATATGTTCTTGAGAGAGTCTTTTGACAAGATTCTGACAGAACTAGATACCGAGCCCTGTAACTACAATGAAGTACTTCAAGAAAAAGATGCAGATCTTTGGCAAATAGCTATGAATTCAGAGATGGAATCTATGTATTCTAATTAGGCCTAGGAACTTATAGAACCACTTGAAGGGATAAAATTCATTAGATGCAAGTGGATCTACAAGAGGAAGAGAGGAGCAGCAGGAAAGGTTAAAACCTTCAAAGCTAGGCTTGTTGTTAAAGGGTTCACTCAGAAAAAAGGATTCAATTATGAAGAAACCTTTTCGCCAATAGCCATACTTAAGTCTATATGAATTCTCTTATCCATTGTTGCTCATTTCGATTACAAAATCTTGCAAATGGACGTCAAGACAGCTTTTTTAACGGAACTCTTGACGAGTGTATCTATACGATACATCTAAACAGAATCATTGCAAAAGGGCCAGGAACACATGTTGTGTAAGCTTAAGAGATTCATTTATGAACTTAAGTAAGCATCAAGGTCTTGGAATACTCAGTTTGATCAAGCCATTAAGTCTTATAGTTTTGATCAAAGTCCAGATGAGTCTTATGTGTACAAAAAGCATGACGAAAGCGTGGTGATCTCCCTAGTACTTTATGTAGACGATATCTTGCTCATTGAAAATGATGTGGGGGATTATCTACGGTTGAAGTATGATTATCTGGGCAGCTCGTTATGAAGGAGTTGGGAGAAGCCAGTCACATTTTTCGGATCAAGCTTGTGCGAGATTGAAAATAAAAGATATTGGGCTTATCATAAGCAAAATATATCGATGATATCCTTACTCGTTTTAGCATGCGGGATTTTAAGAAAGGGTTTCTCCCTTTCAGGCATGGAATTACTCTATCCAAGGATCAGTGTCCTAAAACACTTGATGAGATAGAGAAAATGAAGGTCATTCCTTATGCTTTGGCAGTAGGAAGCCTCATGTATGCTATACTTTGTACTAGAACCGACATCTGCTTTGTCGTTGGCATGATTAGCAGATATCAATCTAACCCAAGGCAAGAGCATTGGACTGCAGTAAAGAATATAATCAAGTACCTAAAAATGATTAATGATTATATGTTGGTTTACCAGGTAGACAATCGAGTACCTTTGGGGTACACAGACTCAAATTTCTAGTCAGACATAGAGCTTGTATCGGGAGACAACCTTGCAGATCCTTTACAAAGAGCTTATCGGTTAAGACTTTTAATAGTCATGTAGAGGGCATGGAAGTCAAATTAAGGCATCATGATTTTGGGTATAAGTGAAAGATTGCTAGGGTTGGTATACTAAAAACCATATTTTTAGTATATAATTTTATTTTTTAATAAAATTAATTTTTTATTTTATGAAAATTTTTATGAGTAATGTATGTGTATCATTTCTTTAATATTGTGCATGAATGTCTGATATTATGTATAGTATTTAATCTGGTGTGTAGAGTATGGCTTGCACACAGAATATCAGATTTTAGATTCTTACAAAATATAAGTTTTAGGTCCACAATTTAGATAAAAATAGATATACCATCGGTACGA
Source organism: Heliamphora exappendiculata (assembly GCA_034768845.1). Taxonomy (NCBI): domain Eukaryota; kingdom Viridiplantae; phylum Streptophyta; class Magnoliopsida; order Ericales; family Sarraceniaceae; genus Heliamphora; species Heliamphora exappendiculata. Next base: position 4,151 of record JAOTRH010049638.1, on the reverse strand, counting down.
CTGTAGCACAGAGTTTTAGTTGGCCTGTCATGGTTACAAGGAATAGATAATAGTATCGTCTATTATTCCGACTCTTTGTGTTAGTACACTTTGTGTGTATTGAACGGAACATTTGGGGTAATTAATTTTATACTGACTATATAAATTAATTCACACCCCAAGATTATTATCAATAGTGCTTATCTTCTTAATCCTGAAATAATTATTGGTTTGCGTATATTTAATATTCGTTGTTTTGATTCATTAGAGGGTGCGATCTTATATGGGTCTATATTCCCGGTGAGTTGGATAGTGATATTATTTATATTGCCAATATTAATTATTGACGGAATCCACGTCCCGAAAAATTGGGATTGACGATACCCTCTTAAGAAAAATTATAAGTTTTGACCAGGCTAAACCCTGCAGGTAGATTTAATTATCCGACGGTCAAATAATTTAAGCAGAAGGGATTAAGAAATATTAAGATGCCAATTAAATTAAATTATCAGTAATTAAATTTAATTGCCAATTAAATTAAATTATTCAGTGTCCCGAGCTTTCTGCTGAGTATAGGACATGGCTGATGCAGGACAGGGAGAAGAAAGACAAAGAAGAAGAGAAATAGGTAGCAAAAAGGAGAAAGATTTGAGGCCTCCTATTTCATTTTAAAGATTTCATAGCTTTCCTCTTTATTTTGTTTGTAGAGTTTGGGACTTGCGCGCCCACCGTTTTTATTTTCAAAACCTTGTAACCTAAAGTTAAAGTAATGAAAATCCCAAATTATGTTTAAGAAGGTTCAAAGTTATCCAAAGTTTTTTGATTTTTGCAATTAAACGACTTTATTATCAGAACTCAAAGATAAATTTGCATTGATCATTACTCGGGTTCAGAGACGATTAAAGGCAAAGAATGTGGCCGAACTTCTTAAAAGAAGCTGCCTACGTATCCCAAGAAAGTGAAATCAGGCCTTAACGTAGTTCGAGCATGATTTGCTCTCGGGTATTGATACTCTCCTTTTGTGATGCCCTAACTTTTGCCAAGGTCGCCATTTTAAGTTTTTGGCCTTGCGGACTGCTTTAACTTTTTCCTGAACTGCCTTTTCAGTTTTTAACTCAGCGAGCTTTTATTTTTTCTTTATTTTTACCTCAAGAATAGTAGTTTTTGAGTTGGTCGAGGTTTATTGGAGTGGAGAACACATTGCCTTCCAAACCCATAATGATAACAGCACCACCAGTCATGATGGTTTTGATTAGAAACAGTCCAAACCAGTTTGGCTTGAACTTGCGTCTTGGGTCGAGGGTAGGAGCTTTGATTTTCTTAAGAACCAAATCTCCCTCTGTAAGATCCCGGGTCTTGACCTTCTTGTTGAATGCTAGAGCTATCCTCTTTTGGTATCCTTGCACATGAAACAGAGCCTGCAGCCTTCTTTCATCAAACAATTGCAAATCTTCCATTTGGTTCCTCCTCCATTCTTCTTCTAAATTACTAGCCTCAGCCACTACTCTTAGCGAAGGGATTTCCACCTCAATAGGAAGCACGGCTTCCATCCCGTACACTAAAGAGTATAACGTGGTTCCCGTTGAAGTTCTAATCGACATTCTGTATCTCCAAAGTGCAAATGGTAGATGTTTCAGTCAATCCTTGTATGAGCTGATTATCTTTTGCAAGATCTTCTTGACATTTTTGTTTGCTGCCTCGATTGTTCCATTGGTCTGTAGCCAATATGGTGACGATTTGTGGGCTACTATCTGGTATTTCTTGAAAAGAACCAAGACCTCATCTTAAAAATGTGAGCCATTATCCGAGATGACCTCATGAAGGACCCCGTACTAGAAAATGATGTTCTGCTTGATAAACTTAGCAACATGTGAAGCTTTGAATACCGAGTAGGAAGCTGCTTCTACCCATTTGGTGAAGTATTCTATGGCCACTAAAATGAACTCGTGCCCATTCGAGGCCTTCGGTGTTACCCTGCTGATTACATCAATGCCCCATACTGAGAACGGCTTTGGCGATGTCAGGCCATACAATTGGGATGGGGGAACGTACATAAGGTTTGCATAAATTTGACACTTATGGCACCTTCACACGAACAGTATACAGTCTGTCTCCATTGTCATCCAAAAGTATCCTTGTCGTAGGATCTTCTTTGCTAACATGTTTTCACTCATGTGTGGCCCACAGTCTCCTGCATGTATCTCTTTCATTAGTTTTTGGCCTTCTTCATCGTTGACACACAACTCATTGATCCTAGAATGCCCTCGTTTGTATAGTCTTACCCCGCACACGACAAATTATGCAGATAATCGTCGTATTACTCTTTTGATCTTTTTGCTAGCAAACTTGGGGTATTCTCCTTTTTCTACGAAGTTCTGAATGTCAAAATACGACAGAAGTTCGTTGGCACTTTCCTTGATTTCTACTGTCACCTCGTATGATGGCTTTCTCTTCTGCTCGATTATTAATGGCCTCATTCTGACCCCAAGTGGTATGTCAATCATGGATGCTAGGATAACCAATGCATTGGTGAACTTGTTTTGCAGTCTTGGCACATGGGTGAAGATCACTGATTCAAAATATAGTATCAGACTCTCTAGCTCTTGATGATAGAGAATTAGGGTTAGGTCTTTGACTTTCCATTCTCCTCTTGCTTGTGAAACCACCAGTGCTAAGTCGTCGATGAGTTCCAGCTTCCTTGTCCCTAGTTCTAAGGTTACCTCTAATCTAGCTAAACACACTTCATACTCAGCTTGATTGTTGATAACTTCAAAATTGAGCTTCAAAGATAAGGAGACGTGCGATTCATCAAGAGTAACAAGAAGGACTCCTATTTCATAGCCATATTGATTGGATGCGCCATCAAAATATAGAGTCCACTTTTCATCCCCGAATTTCATCAGCTGTTCATCAGGAAACTGAAACTCTATCTCTTCACCTCCCTCAACTGGTTGGTCGGCCAGAAATTCTGCCACTACTCTACCCTTGACTGATTTTTGGGTGACATATTTAAGATAAAACTCTAATTGTAACAGCATCCAACGGGCCAGCCTTCCTGTCAATGTCAGCTTCTCAAATAGGTATTTAAATGGGTCCATCCGAGATATTATGTTTATTGTAAAAGACAGCATGTAATGCCTCAGTTTTTGGAAAGCTCAAACCAAAGCCCAGTATGTCTTCTCCAGCGGCATGTAGCGTATCTCTAACCCTGTCATCTTCTTGTTTAAGTAGTAGACTGCCTTTTCAGTTTTGGTTTCACCATCCTGCATCAGCATACATCCCATAGCTGAATCAATCACTAAAAAATAGAGGATCAGTGGCTTATCAAGTTCGTATTGAGCTAGAACAGGTGGATTTTGCAAGTATCATCATACAACTTCAAAGGCATCTTGGCATTTCTGATCCCATTCAAACTTGACTCATTTCTTCAGCAAACAGAAGAGCGGCTCATAGGTAGTTGTCCATTTTGCAATGAATCGTCTGATAAACAGTATCTTACCCACAGAAGCCCCTGACTTCTCGCTCGGTCCTCGGGGAAGGCATTTCCAAGATTGCTTTAATCTTTGAAGGATCGAATTCAATGTCCCGTTGAGTGATCATAAATCTAAGCATTTTTTTGGTGGTAACTCCGATGGCACACTTCTGTGGGTTGAGCCACATCTTGTATTTTTAAATTCTTTTAAAGAACTTTCGTAGCGCTACGATGTGGTCATCCCAATCCTTGGACTTGACTATCATATCATTGTTAGGAATGTATACTGAAAAGTCATGCTTTTTAGATTTTTTATTCTTGATCCCTGGCATATTAATGAGAAACATTTAAAATATTTTTTCATTCATGGTTTCATATTTATATTTGTGATGAATGAATGCATAGTCCGTATATTCTATCCAGTATTTCACTCGGTGCATGCTGCACGGAAGATCGGGTCATAGGTTCTGACATATTATACAAGTAGGCTCATAATCGCAATGGACCCGGACATTCTATTGGTACGATTGTAGTACATCGTTATAGTAACTGGTCTTGGCTAGGTTGAACGGGTCAAATTCAGGTTTAGAGAATTCGATATTTAAGCTCGATGTGTTAGTACTCTTGGAGTGTATTGAGCGGGATCAACGGGATGATCAATTCTATACTGACTATATGAATTGATCCACATCCCGTATTA
>JAOTRH010049627.1:0-10704 GCA_034768845.1 Heliamphora exappendiculata | reverse complement strand
TTTTTTTTTATATTCACAGTGAATTTAATTGGAAAAATTTTCAGTACAAGATATTTTTGTTAATAAATAAGGGAATGATTAAGAATTCTCTTTTAACTGAGAATTCTCTCTGCTATCTGTGTATTTTATTGATGACTTGATTTTGAATCTTATTAAAATACACTAAAGGGTGAGAAACACAATGCGTGCACAATTCGACGATATCGCCTCCGTGTGTTGCTTTGTTTTCCCTTCTTGTCTCTTTGATTGCTCTACCCACCTCCTTCTCTCTCTCTGCGAGGGTACCCCTCTCATCATTATTCATATTTTTGAGCAATTACTTTTTGAATGATTTTACAATTATATTCCTGAAGTTATGTTTAGAGGTGACAGATAATTCATAGATATTTTGGAAAATGCAAAAGATGTAACATGGCTTCAAATGCGACAGTTAATTAATGGATATTTTTGAAAATGAAAAAAATGTGACAAAGCTTCAAATGCAGCTGCCAAGTTATGAGTTCCGTTTATCATAGTAAATAGATATATATATATATATTAAATATGAGGCTTCAATTGTTATATGAGAAATTTTTTAATTTCTCAATTTTTATTTGTATCGAAACGGAGGAATTTCTTAGTTAAAAAAAAAGAATTTCTCGGTTATTGTGTGTTCAAATTAAGTTTAGGAACATATTAGATATTAACAACATAAATTGGGACCTAGTTAAAAAAAAAGAAGGATACAACTAATTCTTCTACAAATTTTATATATAAAACCCTTATTTAAAAAATCTAAATTTTTATATCGACAATTTACATAGTGAAAAATAAACCTAACTAAATCGATCAATTCCATTGCTAAAGTAGAGAAGAGCAACACCCTAGTTGTCACACCTTCTCTCCATGGTCGAAACTCAATGTGATATAAATACAGTCAAAGAATAATTGTATTAATCAAACTGTAATTATGCGTTCATAAGATCAAAAGCAGCTGTAGATATCATGGTTTTTTCATACATTTAAATTGGAATATATATGTCAGCCCAATGGCCTTTGTATTTTGATTTTGATGATTTTCATAATTTATTTTCTAAGAATAAACGAATTTAAATGGATAATATTTTATATTTTCAAAATGAAAGTGTTAACACATTTTGAACAATTAAGTTGACACCTTAAGCAAAAAAAAATGACTCAACTCTCAAAAATATTAAAATACTCACATATTTTTATTTAAGAATATTTTGCGTTGAACCCAATTGAAAAATAAGTCAAACACTTTTAAGGTAAAGTATACTTGAATCACATCAAGTGTGTCAACACCTATTGATCAAATGGTTTGACACCTTAACATTTTTATGAAGTTGATCTTCATGTATCAAAATATTAATGTCGACACAAACAAGTTTTGTGTCAACATAAAAGAGTCGAAACTCTCAGGACTCAAAAAGAGTCGACAAAAATCAGTTTTGTGTCGACACAAAAGTGATCATCACTTTTGGTGTCTAAATGTTTGGGTCGACACAAATGTAAAATTGTGTCGACACAAAAGAACCGAGGCAATCTCCAAATTTTGAAGTGTTGACACCAATTGAAGATGAGTCAATATAAAAGCATCGAGACTACGTAAAGATTTAAATAAAAAAACACTTGACTGCAAGCTTGAGTTTATGGACACAACAACTGTTGTGGTCCAACTCTAATAATTCATGCGATCTGCAACCACAAATGTTACATGAAAGTGCATTTAGTATTATAATGAACAACATAAAAAACAATCATTCTATTTCCAAATTCCAAAACATCATGCTATCCGTGAAAAAAGTAAGATATTACATTCACTTGTCACAGAATTTCATAAATAGCCTTATCAGTTATTCAAGATCTCATAATCTTTGCAAAAATATTGTTTAAGCTCAACAGTCACAAATCGTGAAATTCACTGTCTCGTACTCAAAATAAAGTTTTTGGCATAATCTCCACAACTCAAAATAATCGTGTCTCATTCGCAACTCATACTCAACAGTGACCAAGTAGTCGTCCACCTCACGATCGGGAGTTCTGACAGCACCATAGCCTCAATTCTCAATACACGAATAGCAACGTGATGGAATGAGAGTCACTTTCCACCAACCATGAGTGGTATGTGCTATAACCCGGGACTTAGCCTACAAAGCTTTTAAGACAAAAATCTCCACTCAACGGGAAACCTCTTCTATAGGGAGAAACAACACTCATAGTTGGACAACATTTCATAAAGGGATATAAAAGGGCCGAAAATCTTTATAACTTGACACTTTGAAACAGTATAACATTATCAAAAATCTTTTTTTCACATACTCATGCTTTGTAAAAACAATGCAAATAACATATTGAAAAAAACACCAGTGTATTTGAATAAAAAATCATGATATCACAATTTCTCATACTTCAAAACATAGTTATAAAATATATTTAAAACATAATTCATGCATTTATGTTCAAAATAATACTTAAGCACTCTCACCTCGTCTTAGGTGCGACAAAACTATCTTCTCATTTTCGATCCCAATTCCTAATCCCCTAATGGTAAATTCTCGGTGCCTAACAAGAAATCAAATCTCTATGTAAACATATGACACTTATCTTTTTCGAAATTTTAGAATTTTTCGATAATTGAATTTATTTTCGATGTAAAATTCTCAAGTAAAAATTAACTAAAATATTATTTTTAAAATTTAATTCTGATTAAAATTAACCAAAATATTATTATTATTTTCAAAATTATAAACTGTTTATTTATCTCAACTTTTATTTATAAAAATATACATTTTCTTATTAAACTAATTATTTAACTAAAATTATGTTTTATGCTTAACAACTACTACAACCAGCTACCCGTAGCAAACCTGTTTTTTTTAACATAAAATTTATAAAATAATAATTCGATAGTTTGTTTTCACCGAAGCAATTTACCAGCGATCGAAGCCATTCATTAGCGGTGTTAAATCGCCAATAGGATAATGAACGTTGGTGATAACATGAATGGTAATAATCATATCTATGCATATAACAAGAATAATAATAATAATAATAAAAAGTGGCAATTTTTAATTTGGAGAAATTCTTGATTCCAACGCAGCCAAACAGAAATTTTGACATAATTCGTTGAGTATGTTCTCGTAATTACAAGGGAAAAAAACAGAAAATAAACTAGTGATTCGTATGTCTTCTTGTTGCTCTCCAAATTGAGCGAGTGAAGTCTTTAATCAGATTTTCAAATCATGAATAAATTAATATTTTAATACATTATTTTTTAGTCTTAATTATTTTTCAAAATTAATATTTGAATCATATTGGCACCATTTGAGATAAAAGCCTATTTGCTTTTTTAATTTTTAAATTTTTTTTTTTATAGTGAATCAAACTATTATATTTTTTAAACTCTTCTAATCGATACAAATCAAATTTTTTATTTATTTATCAAAATATATAAAAAATTTAAAAAAAGTCAAAATTAACCAATTAGTCAAATTTTTAAACACCGATAATTTGCTAATAGTGTACAACTAGTAACAACCAATTCATGTATGACTCAGTTTATGTACTTTTAACAGTTCACAGTCGCTGTTGGTATGGCTTACAAAGAGGAGGGGAGGGGGGGAATTGAGAAGAAAAAAAAGTTCCAAGAAAATAAAATGCAAAAAGAAAATTTACAAGTAAAACAGTTCCAAGGAAACAAATCAGACCTGACAACCAATTCTAGGAATCTCTAAAATCCTTTGCTCTTCTGTCCATATGTGTCCTCTCCAGGAAAATAATTTTAAGTTCTTGACAGTCGATACATGTTCATCAATTCAGGAGATGGGTCCATATTTGTTCTCCCTCGAGAAAAATAGTTTTGAGTTCTTGAATGTCCATATATGTTCACCAATTCTGGAGATGGGTTAAAATTCCGGGGTTCAAACATGTGGGTCGGATGCGAGTAGGCATGGTGAGGATAAGAACCAGGATTTATACCTGGATGTTGATACACAGGCATAACAGATGAATCCACGTAAGGCCGGAAACGAGGGTACTTCAACGTAGACGAAGTCAATCCTGCTTCACAATGAGGAAAGCGAACAGGTGCACTCCATTGGTTGTGGCGGAACTGCATTTGAGGTTGGCGGAGATTTTGGAGAGGACTAGCGTATCGATGAGTCGTCGTGCCTCCATTTCTATTCCGAGGAGTTAGGTTTTGATGGTTACTGGAAGAACTAGGAGCTCTTGACTTTGAATTCTTCTTCGAGTTGGCTCTTCCAACCGGAGGGGCCTTCTGAGGATGATTTTTGGCCTTGCCACGTCCATAACTGTGTTTTGCTTTCCCTGGATCAGCTTCCTTTCCTGATCGAGATGGTCTCGGGTGATGAATTTGTTTCTGACGCTTAAGACCTAATTGTCATCAAAACTGAAGTTAATCACAGCAACCTACAGAATGAAAAAACAAATCCAATCTTCTTCTCTCTTGCCCTCTCACCATACCCCCATTTTTATAGCATTCCTTCCTTGTCTTGTTCATTGCTCTCACTAATCTTGCTGCCGAACCTCGTTTGTGCTTCTCAGCTAGGACTTTCAGTCTTTCTGTTTCATCCTTCCAACGCTGATAAGGATCGGGACACAAAACAAACAAGTTTAAAAAAAAAAAGAGAATAACAAAGAAATCTGTTCCAGAAAGTAATAACTCACCTGTCTGAAAGTCTTCAACTTATAGAGGTTACGGCCTTTCACAAGTAAAGGAAAAAGAGGAGGCAATTTCTTAATCCCCTTACTCCATAGGACATCAACCTTGAATACAAAGAGGAAACTTGGATGAGTTCCAAGAAATGTAAGCACAGAACAGCCATAACAAAGCATCAAAAGGAGCTTAAGAGCAAATAATCTAGACTCTTCAGGTACCATCACAGATGATTCAAGGGTGAGACACTCATGGACACTTCTACGGAGGAGGCATGTAATGTCGGACGTCAACACTCTTTGGACACTCTTAAAATCGTGTTTGATACTTTTTAAACGGGTCTTATTTTAAAGATTAAATTTATAATATTTGACACTTTTTCGACACTTTGTGGATGCCTTGGTGACAGTGTTTGAAATCCTCCAAACATGTCTATGTGAAGAATCTTTTAATAGCAATAATGTAATGAATTTTTCAAAACACAACTTATAAGATAAAATATATGGGTTTTTAGTTTAATTAGTGCCATGTTACATATTTTTCATTAACTTTGAATAAATTATTCATATATTTACCATATACTAAATACATAAAAATACAAATTTCTAACATGTCCTGAACGTGTCGTGTCTTGCATTTTTTGAAAGTCAACATATCAACATGTCTATGCCGTTCGTGTCCATGCTACTTAGGTGAGACACATAAGTCACATAGCAAATGTGCCTGAGCCAGAATATGCACCGAATTGTGGAATGCCAAATATTACCCCAAAAGAATATTCCTTAACCTTGCCCAGACTTACTGTGAATGTATGTTGTTGTTTGGCAGCTCCATAGCTTTCCTTAACAACCCTCCCGGCAACAGTTCTCTTCCCAAGAAAACTCCCTCGCCGTGTCACTTTATCAAACCTGTTAGTAATTAGCTCCTCAATTTGCAGCCCAAATGCAATTTTGAACCTGGGGTGAAATTCAAGAGATTCATACACAAAAGAAGAGAAGAGCTGGAACCAGTGAGTTACTTCTTATATACTTTCTGCGTAAACAAAACAACATCTCCTTTGCAGACATCACCTGCAAGGAGAAACCAAATGCTTAAATTCTCAAAACTAACCAACACCCCCCCTCCCCCCCCCAAAAAAAATAATAATAATAACAAAAAACTAATGGACAGAAGAACTTCAAAGTTTTTTTTCTTTAACCAAAAAAAAAAAGTGCATAAGAAAGAGAGAAGTAAATAAAACTTTACCAGTGCAGTTGGTGGTAAAGGAAGATCTAGGATAAAGTGCTTCAGCATTTCCTTCTTTTATTCTGAGGGAAAGAAGTCGCATAAAAAGAACATTTCTATGCAGAAATAGCCAAATGCTAAAAAAGAACATTAATACCCATCAATGGCGAAGCCAAAAATCTAATTTAGAAGGAGCACTAATTAACTTAAATTCTTATTTTTCTTTCTAATCAATAAAAATAGAATATTGCTAAAACGTAAACAATTATTAACAAGTAAAAAAATTTGTAATCTTATGTTTTTACAAAAATTTGTGACAATTAAAGACAAAAACTGTTATATTTATTTATTTTGGGTCAAAACAGATTGATCAAACTAATTAAAATATTATAATTTTTAAAAAATATTATAATTTTTATATAATATTCCAATAACAAATGACATTCTATTGTATATTAAAACTTTTCTCATGAATAGCAAATGAATAAAATCTGAAGTTAGAAAAATCGAATAAAAACGCTAACCAAGTAAAAGTTATAAAAAGGTTATCTTTCAAAAATTGTTATTTCAATACCCTTTGTTGCAAATATTTATGTAAAAACTTAAAATAATAGAATATATAGTTTTATATTTAGGAGGGACACTAAACAAATTTTATGAATGCATATATATAGTTTATTTTCTTTATAGATAATAGTGTACATACAGAAAAGTGAGAGGGGGCACGTGGCCCCTCTGGGCGTGCATTGGCTCCGTAATTGATACCCGCACAAAAATCACTTCTTTTTAATCACATGTTAATTGTGGAAACCTTCCTTCCAACATTTAGGACTCCTAAATCGTAATACTTGATGGACATAGAAAGCGCTGCTGATTGGGCTTGAAATAAGTACAAAGGTGTAATGATGTAACGAGTCAAGACTTCATATATGATTTGGTTAATTAAAAAATTATCATAGGGCTTGAGATATCACACATGGATATAATAAGAAATGGAGACAGAATACTTGAGGTGATTTGAATCACAAATACTTGGTGGTAACTTCATTTTAGGCTTCAGAGACTGCTTAGAGAAAATGACTTTTTGTCAGTATCAGCTGCTCAGAAGTGTGAGTATCATTAATGCCAGTGCCAATTTAGAGATTTGAATAATTGCATTGAAAAATGAAATCAAGACATGACGTCCAAAAAAGATGTGGGGAGAAACGTGCGCCAAAATGAGAATCAATCGGGAACTGGATGAGTTGAGGTGCAGTAATTTCGAAGTACGGGACCCATGTTAGAAGTGTAAAAAGAACGCAGCAGAAGTACCAAACATAGAATACAAATATAATTCATCAAGCTGTGAAATCAACTGGGAACTGGATGAGTTGAGGTGAGTAATTTTGAAGTAGAGGACCAATATTAGAAGTGTAAAAAGAACGCAGCAGAACCACCAAAGATAGAATACAAATATAATTCATCAAGATGTGAATGGTTCCAAACTCTCTTAAGCATTTATGATTTATTATAACCATAAAGTGATCTGGGTGTTCTTGCAGAGGAAAACCAAACTTCCAATAACTCAAGGAACGTACTTGAGAAATGTGACTACATTATCAAAGAAGCATGAAATTAAATTAGAAACATTCAACTCACCTTAACTAAGCCTTTTCTCAAGAACCTGCAGTCAGCTAAATGGATGGTATTTTGCCATTTCGATCTTCAAGGGTCACAATAATATAACTGTTTTCCTTAATAGAAGTTATAATCTTAGTTGAACCACAAAATAACAATGCTTTATTTATTATCTCAATTCAAGTTAATTTTGACCACCCTAGTCCCGTAACATTACCTTCAACGTGGATAGTCACTCGTTTTAAGGAATTTATTGGTTTTCGTTGTACATACTAGAACTCTTAAAGGATTTTTTCTCATTTTATCTTCAATTGTTGTTATCTATAACATCTTACAAATTCTTTCGGTTTGCGACACTACCACACTACCCTAGTATCCTCATCTTAGCTACATTCATTTTGTGAGTCTTGAACTCTTGATTGTTCAACATTCTGTACTAGAATGTAGGGTGGTTCTTATAGCCATATTGTATAGTTTCACTTTCAATGTCATGGCTATTTGTCAATTACCCAAGGCACCCAAAACATATAGAATCTCCCCCTGTGCATATAGAGTTTAGCCTAAGTATCGAAATTGTTCACATTTTGGCGTTACTTCACCTTCAACCCTAACTACCCCCTCATTTATACTTGATCTTTTACTGAATACATTCACTTCTAGTCCAGTTATCTTAAACTTTCTTATTTCAAAGCTTCTCTCTACAATCATAATTTATCATTTACCATACCTATATTTTGCCTACTAATATGATAATATCAGCACATAAAAAATTGAAGTTGGTAAATACTAAAAGTGATCCTCTCTCAAGAAACCACGTCCTATTTTCCTCTATTATCAGAATCGTACGATTCACGATACGTTTCGTACGATTCGGTTCGATATATCTAGCAATCGATTCGTATCGGTGGGGTGAATCAACGAAAACAAGAGTAATATGATTCACGATACGTATCACACGATTCGATACGATTCGGTTCGATAAATTAATTGAATCAACACCAAGCAAGTTTCGATTCTTATTTCTTCTAACTTATAATCTTACATTATAGAGACTTGTCTCACATTACTTTCTAAGCCACCCAATTTTATTTATATATTCTAGATGTCTCTCTACCAAATAGTAATTGGCTTTGCATTAGATGACTATAAATTTCAACATGGTATAATTAATATCAAAGTTGTGTGGGGTGGTTTCACGAGTTAAGTTTTTACCCAATCATTTTGTTCATTTTTATATTATCTTCACATGTAACTGAGCGACACGTGTAGGGGAGGATTAGAGACATCTCATATCACTTTTTTAAACCATTCAAATTTAATTCATATAATTTAAAAATCTCTTCACTCACTGCCAATTAATTTTGGGTTGGATGCCTCCAAATCTAAAAATGTATCTGTGAATTGTTATAAATCAGAACATAATTAATAATACAATATAGGATCGTTGATCACGATAAAACTTAAACTCACATCTCTTACCCTAGATGCAAGTGTCTTACCTATTACACTATATGCTCATCATTCAAGACAAGTTCTTTATTGATTTATTACACTATATGCTCATTATTCAAAATAAATTCTTTATTGATTTATGACTAAACTTTTTCATATTTATAATACATTACAATATTTAACTATTTTAGATATATTTTTTGATGTATTTTAGAAATTATAATCGAATCTTTGCGATTCATGATTCGATACGATTCACGATTCGTGAAAAAATAATTTCGATTCACGATTTGACAACTATGCTGTTTTCAAATACAATTTCCATATGGGGCAACAGATTTATGGCCAAGATAACCTGACATTATAATTAACACTCTAAAATAATTGCAAATCCTATCATTTGATAGAACAAAAGAATGGTAAATGACAGAAGTATGTGGCAAAGACAGCTATTTTTACAGTTTATGTATCCATTGTAGGGTCAATCAAAACAGTTTGCTCAAAAAATACCTAAAAGCTATTAGTGCAGAGGGCAATGCAGGCCGTTGGTAATTTCTCATCCTGGTTGGAGTAATCATTCGATAACAACAGCCTTTTATCCAATCCAAATTGGAAAAATAAAAAAGGAAAAAAATTGTAAAACCTCAACAAAAGATCTCAACCATCAGGAAGACAAAACTCCAGGGGATTATAGAAAGAAAAGGGGTGAAAGTACTTTTATGTGGCATGTGGAAACTAACCTCCAGTGCTCCATGATTCTCTGTATGCATTCTGCCTTGGTTCCAGTTATTCTCAGTCCATGATGGCGTAAATATGATTTGCAATTTTTAAGATTCAGTTCTTGCAAATCATTCTTTTCTGCAGAACACAAGAAAGAACCTGAGCTATGACAAGGGCTTGTTTACGAGAAAATATAATGGCAACTAATGATACAATGAATAAATATATAAACATATAATTTTTTAATGTGTCCCAGATGTATCATGTCTTGCATTTTTTGAAAATCAACATGTCGGTGTGTCCGTGTCATGTCGTGTCGTGTCGTGTCGAGTGTCTGCGTCCATGCTACTTAGAAAAAACTATAAAAAACTAACAACAATTATCTTGTGACCACGCTTGTGAGTTGTGATGTCTAACATAACTAAACATTGAGAAATATTCTTGGATCATCCTCTAGAATATAATAAAAATTGAGGAAACCTATCCAAGAATCAAAAGAACATTAGTGCTTCTACTTATGTCTTGGGGGAAAATAGAGTGGAGCACAATTGTTAATGTGCATAGAACACATCTGCTTTAATCAAAACATGTTAATGGTGGAGACCTTTCTTCCAACACTTAGGACTCGTACTACTTGACTGAAATAGAGAGAACTACCGACTAGGTTTGAAAAGGAGTACAAACCTGTAATGTAATGGGTCAACAGTTCAAATCAGGTTAATTAAATATTTATCATAGGCCTTGAGTTATCGCATAAGATCTAAAAAGAAATGGAGATAAAAGGCTTGAGGTGATTTGAAGAACCCATACAAGGTGGTAACTTCATTTTAGGCTTCACAGACTGCTTAGAGAAAACAACTTTTTCAGTGCCAGTTGCTCAGAAGTGTCATAAATGCCAGAGCAAATGTTGAGAGTCGAAAAGTTGCATTGAAAAGTGAAAGCAAGACGCGAGGTCCAAAATATGCGTGAAGAAGAGCACCAAAAGGGGAATCAATCAGAAACTAGCGTAACCC
>JAOTRH010049616.1:0-19465 GCA_034768845.1 Heliamphora exappendiculata | reverse complement strand
CCTATTTATAGGCGAATAGGGATAAACAATAAGAAGATATAATAGAACAAAATCAAATCAGAATAAAATCAATCTAATCAATCTAATATTCTAATCATTCTAAATTTAATATTCCAACAAAAACAACAACATGATTATTTTAAAAGTGTATTCCACTTATTAATTAACATGTGCAATTCAATTTGTAGTATGCTGATAATAGATAGTTAATTATTAATTAGTATAAAAATTATTTTATATAATAAAAAAATTTTAAAATTTTAAATGACCTAATTAATAAAAATTTCTGGAGTGCCACTAGAGTCTGACACCTACATAGTTCTTCTTTATACCCATGAAAAGAAAAAAGTTATAAGCACATTTATTTAAAATTTTAAATTTTTTATTAAATTACAAACTAAAAGCTATAATCCATGCAAGAACAAACACTCAGTATGAAAGATCTGGCCTTTTGTTGTGAATGATTTGATATTTTATTATGGACTATTTTGGTTTTAGTTATGTGTCTTTTATTGAAGCTTAGATTATAAACAATTATGGTATTTTGATTATAGCCATTTTGATGTTAGTTAAGTACTTTTAAAATTTAATTATGAAAATGCATATGGTATGCACCTTTTTAGGGGTGTGTATAAGTATTTTTTTTCTAAATGGTAACAATTTACATTCGCCCAAAAATGCAAGATTATTATATTTGTAAATTTGATAAACAATCTCTATCCATGCAAAAAATACGTACACTGACGCATCCCAAAAACATATAAAAAATTGTCCCTGCCATGATGCTGCCTCATTCTCATTAATAAAACATTTTCCTACAATTTGAAATGTTCTCGTATCCTTACTAAATGGTTTAGTTTTGCCCACTTCTCTTAAGTTGTGAATGGAAACACTGCCACTAAAGAGGAATATTTAGCATAATAAGTGTATTGTATAGTTGTATAATGCATCTTTCATGAGTTATTTAGTATAGAGAAGTCTCTACCATGGCTTATGGTCATGGACCACTAATTTTTGTGGTATTGAAAGCTTAAAATTGGTTAGCTCAAGACAAAATGAGCTCATAAAAAGTTACAAAGAATCTTGAAAGAGTTCTGAATACGGAAAACCTCAAAAAGCCAGAGAATTTTGAAAAAATCCAAAAAATTTAGAATACAATAAATAAGTATATCGTGTTTCACCATATTAGAGTAAGGTAGAGAGTCTAGAATACAATAGAACGAGATAAATATTTAAAATACTTTTTAAAAATTACTTTGGAGACTAAATCGTTACACTTAAAATTAAGTTTAATCCTATCCATCCATTGAGAAGATGGATGACTATATAAGATCATTTTGTGGAGGCAATGCTTAGAGAGCGAGAGAGCTCTAGAGATAAAGGAACACGTGTGAACTAGAAAGCTTGTTAGCACACATATACTTTGTATAGTGAAAAGATTTCTTAGCTCTTACCCAATTATTTGTATCTTGTGTTAGTATATGTGTGAGTTGCATCTTGAGCTCGAGTGAACTCTCTAAGCTCTTGGTAATGTTGTTTTAGTGAGAAAAGGTTGACTTAGTGATTGAAACTATATTGGCTAGGTACCGCACAACCTGCAAATAGCAAAAATCTTGTCCCGTGAAATTATGCTCCCCAGTACTAAGTCATACTTAGGCACCCAATATGTAACGATGACTAGTTCTAAGACGACTACCCTCCGCTTTATATCCAATATTTCTGAACAAAGAAAAATAAATTAGTAAATCATAATAAATAAAAGAATAGCCTAGTACACTAAGTTCCCTTATATTCGGGAATCTTGAGAAGTAGAAGACCATAATGGGTCTACAGTACACAGCCTTATTTTGTATTCGCAAAAAATTGTTTCCAAAGTAAATCATAATAAATATAGAAATAAATAAGAATTATAAGTTATATCTCAAATAAATTAGTAACAGAAATGGTTACCCTCCCTATTTGGCTCTCTGTTGCAAAGATCTGCAGTATTCAACACCAGGCTAGTCTAAATCCATTTTATGCAAGTGCACTTTCAAGTTCGATTTCCAAAAAATGGAAAAGACCATGATATGCCTATATCCATGAAAAGCGTAATGAGTTTGAAGCGTTGAAATCCACAAAACTCGACACACGAAATACATTTTTTTTTCCTAGTATTTTGTGAGCTAGGCATGCAATAATGGGTAACCCCCACCACGGTAGAGACACTCTAAAGCCATGAACTGCAACAAGAAAATGTACCATTAGATACGTCTCTTTTTCTTGATAAGAAAGAGTGCGTTTGTCTATGAAACTTGTATCAAAGAAGTAATGGAAAAAGACAGTAAACTAGTTCCTGAATGTAACACAATTTCAAATATTTATAAATTATCCCAAAGTCAATGCTTTGGTTGAAAATTGAGACTAAAGAAGTAACCTACCAACTCAAACTGGATCCCAAAACTAATAGAATAATTGTCAAATGCCCAACGCATTTGCTGACCATTTGCCAGTAAGTTGATACATTTATAAACAAATCATTATAATCAAAATGGAAATAACATGTGTCTTATCTTTACTTTGATGACCCTTGAGACTTGCTGAACAATGTCAAACCAAGCACCATCTACAACTCAGAGTCCGAATCTGATAGTGGCATCTGGTAGGCATCTTTCGGTACCATGTCAGTGATTGAAGGAGGAACATCCTGATTAGATTTAGTTCTCCGCTTGCGTCTTTGATTTGGTCTGTCTTCATCCTGAATGACAATCCTAATACGGTGATTAACCAAACATATAGGAAGCAAAGAAAATAAAATGGATAATAAAATTTTCCCCATGCTTATACAAGTCCCAGTCCAGTGAATTGAGTGGTCATGTCTAAAGATTAAAGTCATTGCTACTCGTTTCCGACCTTGAACTAGAGATGGTTAGCTATAGATATCGTCGTGCATGAGGTTGTGAACTCACAACACATCGATAGGTGCCATGTTTTCCAAACACAAAGCTATGCAATTTTATAGAAAATTCTGCTGTAGAGCTCAGAGCTCAAAAAATACCTGCAGAAAAGAATGCAAAAAGACCCATTGAAAAGAAAAGGGCCTGGGAGAGGAAAAGGGGGGATGCAGAGGAGGAGCAAGTTTATAATGCTTTTCTCCATAGTGGTAGCATAAATTACGGAATTCCAAACTGAAAACACATATTTCAGGAGATGTGTTGTGTTTGGGTTATCAAACTTAAAACTTCACATATTATTTTCAAAGTACAGACAGATTACATGAATTTCCAATTTCCTATTATTACTTCATTTCTCCTTTTAAAAATCCTGTTTACATTATGATCCAAAACCAAAGGGAGGAGCATTGATGCTTTCATGGGATGTGTAAGCTGTTAGCATAATGCCTTGTTTCATAGAAAAAGGCAGCACAATGTACAAGAATCGGTATAGTGGGGTTTTGAAATAGTTGGATGCAAGCAACCTTACCCTCACAAGATGCTATGATTTAAACATTGAACATAGTAGAATAATTAACTGAAACGAAGGACTATTGACTTCTCTGGTAATTTCTTTAGTTCTTTAACTCTTTCTTCCCTCTCTCATTTCAAATCCCCTTTGTTAACAGATATGATTAGGTTGAATGAAGGCGTTAACCTCAATAGAGTACGCAACGGTTTATTTATAAAATATAAAACAACGAGACCACATAATAAGATATGGTGTGCCCAACCACACCGGATAATCATAATCATAATAATAAAGCTAATATAATTATAGTAAAGCTAACACCCTCCCTCAAGCTGGAGCATATATATCTAGTATGCCCAACTTGTCACATATGTATCGAACCCGAGGACCTAGAACTGATTTAGTTAAAATATCAGCCAGTTGCTCTCTAGTACAAACGGAACCAAACACGATCACACCATTCTGATACTCGCGCCGAATGAAATGATAGTCCACCTCGATATGTTTCGTGCACTCGTGAAATACTGGATTTGTAGCAATATACACGGCAGATTTATTATCACACCAAAGTTTTGTTGGGCCAGGACAGGGATCACCCAACTCACTAAGCAACTGACGGAACCATAAAATCTCAGATGTCGTCAGAGGCATGGCCCGATATTCAGCTTCGGCACTCGACCGAGAAACCACGTCCTGCTTCTTACTCTTCTAAGAGATAAGATTGCCACTAATAAATATAGAGAATTCAGAAGTGGCCCAGTCTACATCAGAATACCCTTCTATCATATAGTGGCTATGATCACTGAAACGTAGCCCCTTACCAGGGTTATTGTGGAGATATCGTAAGATTCGAACCACGACATTCTAATGTGGGACCCGAGGCGCAGCCATGAACTGGCTCACCACACTCACAGGAAAGGCAATGTCTGGTCTTGTCATTGTTGTCAGATAGTTTAATTTTCCAACCATTCTTCTATATCGGTCAGGATAAGAAAAAACATCACCCTCATCAAGGAGGAGTTTGATACTCGGGTGCATAGGTGACTCGACCCTCTTTGCTTATAGAAGCCCCGCATCAACTAAAATATCCAGCACGTATTTCCGCTGAGAAATAAAGATACCCTTCTTGCCGCGTGCTACCTCAATGCCGAGAAAGTATTTCAATTCTCCCAAATCTTTACTTTGAAACTGAGATTTCAAAAATAGCTTCAACTCAGAAATGTCGACCGTATCATCCCCTGTGATAACAATATCATCAACATAGACGATTAATAGAATACAGCCAGCAGCGGAACGCCGATAGAACACAGTGTGGTCTTTTTTGGACTGTAGAAGACCAAATTGGCGCAAAACCATGCTAAAGCGATCAAACCATGTCCGTGGAGACTGCTTCAATCCATAAAGAAAGCGATGGAGACGACATACCAGCTGAGACCCCCCCTGAGCAACAAAACCGGAAAGTTGCTCCATATAGACTTCCTCTTGCATCGCCGTGAAGAAAAGCATTCTTCACATCAAGTTGATACAACGGCCAATGGCGAGTGGCAGCAAGAGACATAAATAGGCAAACAAAAGCTATCTTGGCAACGGGAGAGAAGGTCTCAAAATAATCAAGTCCATATGTCTGAGCATACCCCTTGGCAACAAGACGGACCTTCAAGCGGGCAAGAGAACTATCAGGATTAAGCTTAACTGTAAAGACCCATTTGCAGCCAATAGCCTGTTTATTTTTCAGAAGAGAAACAAGGGACCAAGTCGAGGTGGACTCAAGAGCCTGCATCTCCTCCAACATAGCACCTCGCCAGCCAGGGTCAGCTAAGGCCTCGGTAACAGTACGAGGAACAGCGGCCTGATCTAGGGTGGCAATACAAGCCTGTAAGGAGGCGGAAAGACTCTCGTAGGAGATGGTATAGAGAGAATGATCTCTGTAAGTCCGATAAGATTTCCGAGTAGCAATAGGAGCATTATCGTCAGGAAGAGCACTTACCATGGGAAGAGGATCCGCAGACGAGGAGACTAGCTCAGTAGAGGAGAGGTCCAATGAACCTGAAAAAGTGGATGGAGAAGGTGGAGAGGACCCCGCAGTAGGAGAAGCACCCGCAGAAGAAGACAAGGGCAAACAAGATACTAAAAAATTAAGACTTTGAATATCAGAACTCCCAACCCCCGACACAACTGAATCTGACGTAGAAAAGAAAGGAGTAGACTCCACAAAGACAACATCCTGGGAGACAAGGAACGTGTGTAGAGATGGACAAAAACAGCGGTACCCCTTCTGAGTCTTCGAATAACTAAGAAAAATACATTTGACAGCCCGAGCATCTAACTTCGTCTGCTGGGGATGAGTGTCACGAACATAACAAAGGCACCCAAAAATTCTCAAGGGTAAAGAGAAAAAGCTCTTTCTAGGAGAAAGGACGGCCATCGGAATTTGTCCACCAAGTACATGAGAGGGGAGGCGGTTAATCAAGTAACAAACAGTTAACACGGCATGCCCTCATAATTTCTTAGGTACGTGCATCTGAAACAAGAGAGCACGAGCAGTTTCCATAATATGGCGGTTCTTGCGCTCAGCAACACCATTCTGCTGTGGGGTAGCTAGGCAAGAAGTCTGGTGAATAATGCCATGTGTGGACAGGAAAGTCTTCAGCTGGGTTGAAAGATACTCGCCACCATTATCACTATGCAAACATTTAACCTGAGCCTTGAACTGGGTTTGCACTTCCATATAAAAAGAGAAGAAAATAGATGCTACTTTAAATTTATGTCGCATAAGATATAAGAAAGTCACACGAGAATAATCATTCACAAATATAACGTAATAACGAAATCCAGAAACAGACTCGACTGGACAGGGCCCCCAAACATCTGAATGGACTAAAAAAAAAGGAGCCGAAGCTCGTTTATTAACCAGAGGTAATAAAGGCACACGAAGGTGTTTTGCTAACCGACACGACTCACACTCAATATAAGAAATAGAACAAAAACGAGGACAAAGACTATGCAAACTAGATATAGAGGGATGCCCCAAACGACAATGAGCCTCAAAACTGGAAGAAGAAACTGCGGAACAAGCCGTAGCAGCCACCTCCTCCACCAAGTATAGCCCATCAGACACTCGACCTCTACTGATAATCTTCCTTGTCGTAAGATCCTGAAAAACACAACAATCAGGATAAAAAATCGCACAACAGTTGAGATCATTAGTAAGCTGACTGACTGATAACAAGTTAAATGGATTCCCAAGAGTATGTAAGACATTAGGTAGGGTTAAGGACAGCGTGGGGGTAGCAACTCTACGCCCCTTAACCAGTAAGGAAGATCTATTAGCTACAAGAACACCACGATGTTGAGGAGTCACCTGATAGTCAGATAAAATACCTGCAGAACCAGCTATATGGTAGGAGGCACCTGAATCAATCACCCAAGCAGATGGAGTAGACGCCAAACAGGCACTAGGATTACCTGCAAAGGTAGCAGACATAGGAGCGGGAGGAATAGCAACCAGAGACTGAATATACTGCTCATATTCTGCTGAGGTCATCTCAACGAGCTGCTTCTGAGAGGAAGAGGATGAGTCTACCGGAGAGTAATCAACAGTAGCATTGGCTACAGGGGACGGTCTTCCAAGTAATTTATAACGCTGACTGCGAATATGTCCCTGAATCCCACAGTAGTGGCAAGAACAGGTCTCACGAGCACTCCCTTCGCGCCCTCCACCAATTCGACCTCCATCATGGCCCCTACCACGGCCACGGCCCCGAGTTCCATTGCCACCACGAGAAGCAACGAGTGCAGACAGGTCACTAGAATCAGGTGTAGACCTGGTGTCGTCACGACGCATGGAACGACTCACCTGACGAAAAGCTTCAGATAAGATAGAAATGTCTGTCCCAGCAAGAATTTGTGAGCGGGCCATGTCATATTCAGGATCCAAACTGGCCAAGAAACACACGACTAAAATCTGCATCCGCTGTTCCTGAAATTTACTGAGAGAACTGGTGAATGAAAGAAGTCGATCGAACTCGTCAGCAAGCACTTTAAAGCTCATAAAGTGCTCCTGAAGGGGACGAAAAGCCTGTTGCGATCGAAAAAATCCTCGCATCACATCATACAGGCGCGATAAATCATTTGTGGAGGAATAGATATCCTTCAAAGCCCCCCAGATTTCTTTCACCGTATCTGCACTAGCAACCAAAAGCTTAACACTGCGGTCTATGGAGTTCATAAGCTGACTAAAGAGACGAGCATCGTCTCATACCCAGGTACGATAAGTAGGAGAACTCGGATTAGGGGCATTGTCAAATAAGTGGGAATCCAATTCCATGCCTTGCAAGGATTTCAAAACATTCTTCCGCCACAAGGGATAAGCAGAAGCACCGTCAAGTTTCTCATCAACAAGCCGAGTAAAAGAAGAGAACATCTCAGTTCTCATTGATCGCCTGGTATCCGTCAGAGACTCAGCAGTCCCAGAAGTTCGGGTAGCAGACCTAGCACCCTCCGATGACATTCTTGTTCAAATAGCAGAGAACCCACAACCAGACAACCCTCACTGCATCAACAAAAATTGGACGGTATAGAACTTGGCGGTGAATGGAAAGCTGGCCATTGTACGAATGAATGAAGGGACGCAGTGAAGGAGACGAAAGCACAGAACTGCTGAGACTGGTGCGACTGTTCCGGCGACTTGGCTAGGGTTCCGGTGACTGTTTAAATGGCCGGCGACTGTGTTTGGGACACGATCGGGGGGTTCTGGCGACTGTTTGGTGGGTTTCGGTGGGTTGCAGCGACTGGGTTGTGGAGATTTTGACTGGGTAGGTGGGTTTGGGAGTTGTCGGCGCTTGTGGAGGAGGCTGAAGGAGATTTCGACGCTGGTAGTGGTGGTGTTAGGGGGTTTCGGCACTCGCGGTGGTGATTTTGGTGGATTTCGGTGACTGGTAGGTGCGACAAGAGGCTGGGAGCCTCGCTGGAAGGGTGACGAGGGACGGCGATCCTCGTTAGGTGTGCGACGATGAGTGGCGAGGGGCTAGGGTGGTCTGGCAAGGGTCGTTGGGTGGTCGGCGAGGGTAGTGAGTGGTTGTCGACGACTGGCGGCTTGATTTTGGGACTGTCAGCGTCTGGCGGCTACTGTTGTGTGGTTTTCGGCGACGATTTGGGTCTGGCGGCTAGGGTTTAGGTAGCGGCTAGGGTTACCAGAGGCCTGGTGGCTATGATACCATGTTAACAGACATGATTAGGTTGAATGAAGGCATTAACCCCAATAAGGTACGCAACGGTTTATTTATAGAACATAGAACAACGAAACTACACAATAAGATATGGTGTGCCCAACTACACCGGATAATTATAATCATAATAATAAAGCTAATATCATTATAGTAAAGCTAACACCCTTCTCTCTTCTATCACTCTTCGTCCTCTCCATGCTTCCATTCTTTTTGTCTGTTCAATTTCTTAATCATCTCCTCTCTTTTTTGCTTCTCGACCCTCTTCTCTTTCCACACTCAAAAAACTTCTCTTCCCATTTCCTCTTTCATGTTCTCAATTTGAAGAACTCTTTTGGAGGTTTACATCAATCTGGTATCAGAGCAAGTCTTTCCTAGGATTCTTGAGCTTATAAATCATAAGCTCTCAAAATATCATGTGATTGGAGGTGAAAAGATATGGCCTTGGAAAACATATCCCTAATAGCTGCAGGCTATTGTGACCCAAGTGCTCGACCTCCCTCAAAAAAAAGAACCACTTAGAGGGTTGGCGTGTGAAGAGATCTTCCTCGTAGCAGGAGCGATCAGTGTAGATATAATGTTGCTCTCCCAAACTTAAACAACATATCTGTTTCGGACTAAAATGCCACGGCTTTAAAATCGTTGCTATGAAGGGATGTTAACTCACTAGCCGATACAGGACAAGATGTTAAATTGCTCCCTCCTCTACAAGACCACATGTTCTCATGTAATCGTAATGCAACACTTAGTTCTACACAACATATTGTTCCTACTCATTTGATTCAAGCGGTAGTTTGTACAAACTCCAAAGGGGGTTCTTTGTACAAACTCCAAAGGGGGTTCCCATTATGGTGGAGTTAGTATCCATAGAACACATAAAACACAACCAGCCTCTATGGGATTCAAAGCAAAGAAAGACAGCTTCCTTTTCCAAAGGAGCCCTTAAATTTATATTGTGCTCAAGCAAAATTATATGAAGGATTCCATCAAAAACTTGAAGGAATATGACTGAGAAGGAAAATTATAAAGGAACACCAATGGAGGAGCATTCATAAAGAGAGAACGAGCTGTCAAATTTTCAACTAGTAATAGATTTACTCTCTTTTTCGTTATTTTACCCTTTTCCTTTTTCCAAGAAATCTATTTTTATTTTGATTGTGTATGCATTTGCACGTGCATGTGGGTGTGCGTGTGTGTTTGTTTGTTTCCAAGATTGGGTTTTCTACTAATTCATTACACAATGTTGCATAAAACAATAACACCAGCAATAGGCAGCTGATAAAGAATGAAAACTACTTGAGAATATCAACGGTGCAATCACACGTAAATTATTGGTGGCGAGGGAGACAAGTTCAAGTAGCAAGCGATAGGTTTCATCTCTCTCTCTCTCTCTCTCTCTCTCTGCCCTTTAGGGTTTTTCCTTTTTCTTTTTCTTTTTTCACTTTTCGGCATATAGGCTTGACTTTGGGGTGGGTTTTTTTTTCTTCAATGTGAATGATATGACTATAAATTAGACAGCTGGAGATTTGAATTGTTGAGAAATACTTCAAATTATGTCTCGAGATAATATAATAAAACAAGATCAGTTCCTATAATGCAATTCTATCAGATGACTCGAAGATAGGCTCAAAGATATCACTCAGTACCATCTGTAAGGTGCGTAAAAATGTTGGTAAAAAGAAAGGTTGCTTCGCACAAGGTGTATTTGACTCCATTTAAACTAAATGGAGGGAAACTCTGAAGAATAGTTTTTTAAGTTATTGAATTTATCAAGTAGATTGACATGCAGCCAAGATATCAAATATATAAAGGAATTAGAAAGGAAAATTACAATGCAAAAACGATGTCTTAGCGAAAGCACATAGAAAAGAAAGGAGTGATCATGAGTAAGAAGACCATCATTGACACCATGTTGGATATAAAGATATTTATGATTGACATGGATTAATGGTTGGGAAACAAATAATAGCAAGACTCCAGGAGGATAATAGGCCATCACTTACGGTTCCACTTGGTTGAGTTTGATGATTTGACGGACTTGGATGAGTAGATTGGCTCCTTTGCAGCCAGATGTTACCAAAAGACAGTAATGCCCCCAAAAGCAAGACTGGGCCAATCCTTGGATCCCTGAGGCGATTCCGGATTCCATTAACAATGCTGCCAATTATCTGTTTCATTCCTGTTGCTCTGGACAGAATGGTTCTGGCACCTCTGGTCCAAATAGGATCTGCATCTTCAGGAACAAGTGTGGGGGCTTTTGCTCTCTGCATTTGGATAGACAGAAAAAGGTTTGAGAAGAAAAATATTGTACGCAAGAGATGCAATTCTAGGCTCCAAAGTGCTTACATCCTTAAAAAAACCCACAATTTTCAATTATGTTTAAATGAGGGGGTTGTCAACCAAAAACATAAACTCATCTATACAAGCTGAAGGATGTTTTAGGCAATTGGGCCCATAATTTTACAAGTACTATCTAAGAAATCTTGTAAATAAACACAAACAGTCGACTGTCAGTTGGCATTAAGATCAAATACTGCTCGAACAAGGTTCAAAAGGCTAAGTAGCTTCGCCTGAATACATGATTAACAGACACCAAAAAAA
Source organism: Heliamphora exappendiculata (assembly GCA_034768845.1). Classification (NCBI taxonomy): domain Eukaryota; kingdom Viridiplantae; phylum Streptophyta; class Magnoliopsida; order Ericales; family Sarraceniaceae; genus Heliamphora; species Heliamphora exappendiculata. The sequence goes on along the minus strand of JAOTRH010049616.1, from coordinate 8,195 downwards.
AAAAAGGAAAAAAAAAAAAACTAAAAGTCAACAAAAGACAGCATCCCACATGAACATGGCATTTACAACACAGTCAAAGGTTTGTCAGTATTAACTTACAAAAAATGGGAGGTCCTTAGAGTCACCATCTTCAATTATTTGAGAGACCCACTCGATGATCTACCACCAAATACAATATAAACAGTTCAATGTAAAAACAATGCACTAAATCACAAAGAATGTTATATTTGAGGTAACAGCAATATTACTCATGGACTAAAACATGAAGTTAAATCCAGCTCATAAAAGAGATAAGACCAAACCTCTGGAATTTCTTGCGAACCATTATACCTCGCCACAAGTTGTGACGCAGGATCCCCAGCGTCATTACGAAATGCCTCCAATATAGTTTTCGGCTTTTTCTCAATTTTAATACCATCTTCGCTAGCATTCCTTTTGTAACGTACAATAACTAACTGTGGTACATCTGTTATATCCCTTCTGGGTCCACATGTTTCATAGCTGTTTGCCGTTTGTATGATGAAAAAACAATATCTCTGGATAAGAGGAGAGAAATTTAGTGACTAATACAATTGCAAAGATCATTTGATATAACATACAACTGTAAATGTTCTAGTATTGCGTAGTCGCTCATGATCATTTTATCAATTGAAATACTACAACAAAATTAATAAGCACCCACAATTCAACAGAGAAATTTCTATTTCTAGGAATAATGGTGGAGAGATAGAAAGATTATTTCTTCAACTGAATAAAGCAGAAGCAAAAAACTCTTCACATCTAGGTGTTTATTTCTCTAGCCAACAACCTCTTATCCAATATAAAAAGAAAGTTATTCACAATGCTGCAATGACAACTTATGCAAGTACGTGGTTGTTTACAAATAACATTTATCTTCGCAACAAAATACTACATGCCACATATTGGCACCCTGGAGCAAATTCGAACCATATTATTGAAAACATTCTATGAGGAATCACATTATATTTTATCCCCAGAATAGCATCTTTTGTATACCTTGAGAGGAGTCACATTCTTTGTACATACGGCTTGATCAAAGAAGTTTAGTCTTTGGATATGCTACACTACATAACTCAAGAGGAATCACAATTCCCTGTACATATAGGTTGATTCGCAGAAAGAGAGAGAGTGGCGGTACTATTGTGAAAGACAACTAACAACCATAATGAGAATCCTTCATCTTTTGTGTCAACTTTTGTCATTACGAAAATCTAGAGCTCATAAACAAAATACAAATTGTGGCCAGTTAAATAGGATTATGAATGGTGTTGTTGATTGGAGATGTCTCACATGGAAAACATTATCTAATACAGCGGGTAAAAGCCTTCACTAACTCTTACTCCATTATTCTCTTTGAATGAAATTGGAATTCATTACAGCATGCCAAATGGAAAAATACAAAAAGAAGATTTATCTATGAGAGAGACATGCCGATAAATTAAAACATCAAGAATTATTAAACAGTGAGAATTTCAAGATTTCACAAAGAATGACTTCTCCTATGGCACACTGACAGTTGGATAAAGATTCAATATAACTCTTCCTCCACATCTCCTCTGGACACTGACGGATGAATAAAGAGATCAACCTATATGCAATATGATTCCTCCTCCTTCAAGTATTCTTTTATTTGGTTCCAATTTTTTTTTTTTGCTTAATTTTTTTTTGCTTAAATTTTTTTTGCTAGGTTCCATGCTCGTCTTCGCACTGAACGTATTTCAATTGGAAGGGAAAAGAAAGCTCAAGCTAATAGCCGGTCAGCTGGTGGTATGAACAATATATCATTACAAAGAAGACATACTGCAGGATTTGCATCACAAATCATAAATTATGTTACTAACTTCCTAAGATAAATAACTTACATTTTGGAAGAATACTTAAAAGGACTTGATTTTTATTATATATAAAAAGATCAATGAAAGCACTCACTGGTATCTAGAGAATGGAAGGGGAAAAAAAGAAGAGACATCGAAACAAAAGTTACATCCAAAAAGTCCAAATCTGTAACAGGTTTCTCTAATTTATTAAATGGCCATTTTCAGACAAAAAACCAACTAGTAGATTGCATAATTTTTATAATGTAAATAATGTTCACATCATTTTTATTGCAGGCATCAATCTGATTCACCTTGAATCTCACCCTTTGTTACCTGGAACGCGGATCGTTCCGGAACGAGGAACAAAAATGGAAACGTGGTACGCCACATGTTATAAATTGTGATACGATAGGGATAAACTTCTATTACTTACAATATTAGAATATACTTATTTCAAACGGCAAGCATACCATCGAGCATAATATAATTTTTCAAATTGTTCATATGAAGTGCATATTTCAAGTGAAATACATATCTCAAAATTATTATAACCAATTTTTTTGCATTTTTTTCTTACTAAAACTCTATTTTCTCTAAATTTTAGATTATTGTGTTTGATTTTTTCTATAACGAAAAATATTTAAGAAACAATAGAAAAGGCATGGGGGATCGCTTTTTGGATTGCTAAATTCACTGTTTTGGAACGAATGTGTATCAACGTGCAATCCAAAACCTAATTTGCGAGGGAGTGAATGTTTTCTGGTAACACTATTCTCACCTTCCCATCAACCATGGGCCTTGGGGGCCTGGCTGGATAGCATGACTTCGTACTTCGCAATGGAGGCTTTGCATGATCTATGTAAAAGGGTCAGTCATCCACTGATTCGTATTAAATTAAGCTAATGAATCCCTTTCCTTTTTCCATTGGACTTGCCAGTCAAATTCATCACCAGTTACACTCAATGATCAACTTTAAGAAGATCCCATTCGAAATGTACAACACTGGTAATCACCGACTATGTCGGACTTAGGTCCCCATTTGAAATAAGATACTCCCAATATGGCAAAAGCTTCTTATGCCAACAGGGGTCCAGATTAAGTTGAAAAAGGAGATAAAAGCTCCAGGATAAATTACTACAAAATACCACACCACATCACCTATATGGTCTTCAAATTTATTAATTCTTTGACTACTAAGAATGTGTATTGAACAACTATAACCAAATTGGAACAAGGCTACTCTGACAAACAAAAGGAGGCACTTACCTTTTGGGCTTCCCCGTCAAGCCAAGTAAATGTTAACCGCTTTTCCTTCAGTGCAAGAGCCGATGGTACTGATGGTTGATCTTTATCAGCTGTATGTAATGTGCCATCATTTGACAGTACTTTTTCGACCCTGCGCACCATCTTTCACATAGTAATTCATTCCGCTTAGTAAACTAGAATTTATAATGTTATTTCAACATGCATGCATGCATGAATCTTTCTGTTACATTCAACTTCAAATTTTGAATGAGAATAAATTTTATGGCATAGCTTCAAATGAATATCAGGACCAGTGCTAGAATTCAACAAATAAAGTGATCTCTTTCTGCAAGCAATTCTTTGTAGTGGCTTTCTTTACTATTTTCCTTCACTTTTCTCAGGTAGTTGTCCCATATTAATTTATGAAGATTTTCCTCGAGGTTAAGAAAAACCAGATGGCATGATTTTGTATTATGTGGTGCCTAAATAATAACTAAGCAATGATGCCCAAACCAAATAGTTAAATCATTTGTAGGACACAACTACTAAGTAGGGATTTACTTAATATGTGCAAGCAAGCAAATGAACTTACTTCACGCATCTTGTTGAGTTCTGGGCTTTGTCTTCCTGCTAGAATAACACAGTACCAAATTGCAGTTTCATTTCCAGCACGAGAATAGCCATGGGCATCACAACCAAGCTCCATGGATGTCACACTCCTCAATTGGGGTAGGTCTAAAAATAAGGCATGAAAAATTAACCGAGGTTTCATATATTTATTGCAGTTAGTTTCACAAAATCATGAAATTTATAAATGGGCTGTGCAGAAGTGCGCTATACCATATGCATGTATGTGTACATAGATGACATACATTCTTGTATAAATACATAGATAAGTCTTCATACAACTTCAAAGCAAGGTACACCCTCGTAGATTCAGAATGCAGCCAAACAAAGGTTTTTCCACAACAAGCATGAGAAGGTAAGCTAGGGATCTGAGATTCGGAATCAGCAGTCACACTTTTGGACATGGAATGACAAAACATACCACATATACCCTCTACTTTGGCCTCTTACTGATTTCTACAGCTTTTACTGGGAGGTAACATCTTTATGTAATAATTTATAATCATTGATTAGCTGCTGGATCAACTAGGACAACAAACCAAGATTGATAACACAATCAGTTGCATTTCTAACATTAACAAAGCTTCATTACAATTAACAAGGAAAATCTGTTTACGCTTTTTTTCTTGTCTAGAAGGGTGACTGAAACACGAGAGGAAGAAGAAAAGGAAAACCATCAAACTCAACCCAAAGTTAATTCATCCAAAAACCAATGAGGAACAGGAAGCTTTAAAAACGATCATCCACTTCTTAATCATGAAATCCTGGTTCTGTCCACGGCATGGACTGGTTGTTTGAATTAATTATGCCCTCCTTCCAATTACAGCACATTCAACACAACAGGCATAGTGTTGAAAGTTCAAACATTCACAACTGAGAATCTGAAACACAAGCATTTGTAGGGTCTGCACCTCATGCACTGACATCCACAATATCTCAACCTTTTGAGTTCATATGAGGCCTTACTTTGAGTTTGAGTAAAGTTATCAACAACCATACATGTAAAGGAATTTGAAGTAATATAAACCTGACTTCTTGGAACCTCTATGTTAGAATGCATATTAGCAATTTTAATAAGAATGTCCTCTGTTTTGTCCGTTCCCTTATATCTTTTATCTTGCATGTTTTTACAGTTTAAACTGATAAAGAGATTAAACTTATGCCTTAATTCATAAATACGGAATGCATTGGCTAACCTCTCACTTATGGTAATTGGTAACCATTAACACAACCTAGAACAAATTTTGAGCATGCCGGGGATCACTGGATCAGGAGTATAAAATGAACAAACTGAAGGATATAGAAAACAATATTTGTTGAATGACAGATACAAATAAGCAAAAACTCGTCAGTCTAGGAGTACCTCTCAAGTCTCAAGTGATGACATAAGGCAATCCCTTGACAACAATTTAAAGAAAACATTGCTGAGTCATTTATTCTACTAGGTGGAGATAATGGAGGATATTCTGGAGGATTGTGTTACTAGCTCTTGAGTAGAAGTTAACTCTAAAAGCTAGTTGTTGAGGTGAGAGTGCTCTTACGTTTATATAATGTACATTACTTTTATACTCGGGCGATGTGGAATTTCGCTTCACACCCTCACGCGGAACGTGCTCTCACTTGGCTGCACCTATCGCATGTAGGCTAGGGACATACACCTTACCCATTCTTAGTACTCCGACTCTGATACCATGTTACAACTTACACGGTCTTAAGTAGAACTCAATCCCAAAAACTAACTATTGAGGTGAGAGTGTCCTCTCGCTTATATATTGCATATTACTTTTGTATTCAGGCGATTTGAGATTTTGCTTCACAAATTGCTCTCATAAAATCTACGGAAAAAGGTTGCTTTACAAAGAAGAGCCACATTGGACAAAAGATTCTCCCACAAATTTTCACAATACGAGAACCCGTTGCAACACATAACACCTTGTTTGAGTGTTCCTCGGAAGAGCATGAACACTTACGGCATGAACGCATAGTGTGTGGGCGTGCCAAGACTTGACTGAACCCAAGCGAAATGACAAGAACAAATGCCAAAATCTAACTTCCAAACAGGGAATGCGTGTGCAGGGAAAGCTACAAAGTGGTTTATCTTGAGCTTTGCTCGTTAAGGACTTAAAACCTCACGGGATTGCTTAAAACAATGAGAAAAATGCAAGAAATAAACAAGGAGTAAAGGAAACTGCATGAAAAGATAATAACTACCATTACAATCGCTGAAGCACTAACGAAATGACTGCAAATACAATAAAATTGCATTGGAAGTAACCGAGATTAACAGTAGGCTGGGCTAGGGTTAAACTACAAGCTAATTTATGGATAAACTAGGGGCTAATAACATAGAAAACGCAAGTTACAGAAACTTGAAGGTAAAATAGGAGAATGATGTTGCGTCTTGAGCCGCAACAAACCGTTGCAAACTAAGTTAAAGCAAATAATAAGGCTAAGCTAGTGGAGAACTAGAAGAGAATTAGATTTAAACACGGTGTCACAGGGACAAAAGGACAATCTGAAAGTAGATAAACAAGAAATGCAATGACACGATGAATGTTAAGGCGCAGAGCCCTTGTAAGATCCTCAAAACTCCTATTTATGCTTGACAGTGACACTGCACTGGTTTGCTTCTGAGAAGCTGTCAGACTCCACCTCAGGCCCTGCCACGTGTCACATGTTTTCTTCATCACCATGTCCATGATCAGGTATTGTGGAATGTGATCTCCATTGCCGGTTGTTAAAACTCTTGCGAATGCTCTCTATGACCCTTAATGATTGCTCATGTTTGCTTCTCTCTCTGCCACCTTCCTATTTTTCAGGAACAGATGAAACTTTGGCTAACAAAATACAACCTGGAAAATATGGTAATGGCTTCACCACGTGTCATGTATCCCACTCTCTTGCTCCCTTCACTAATAAGGTTCATGTATCCCACCAAATCTTGACACTTGTCCCCATCAGCTAGAATCTCTCAGCTCCTATAAATCATGAGGCAATCAAGAAGCAGGATTTCCAAGATAAAATTCCACACGAACAACTTCATTCCAGGAGTGTGCATCTATTAACCAGTTCTCGTAACAACCACTTATCTTTGAAAGACACAAAACTCTTTTTTAAATTCAAAAGGCTACGTGGAAATGTCAAGGGCCTGCCACACGTCCAGAATCTGTTACAAGATATGATCTGCTCCTAAAAAATAGGAGACTACCTAGGATAAAGCCAAGATAAGGGATGATCCCATGCAACCAGTCCCCATGAACATTTTCATTTCAACCAATAATCATGTTGACTTGCCTTTACTTTCTCTTTGGCCATGAATTAAATTATTTTGACCAAGAAGCTCATGCCACGTGTACTTCCTATTGAGTGTCAATTTTGGGTGTAAACACAAAGAAAAACAAAATCATAACACAAGTTTATAATATGTGATATTTTCCTTTACTCAAAATAGAATAATTAGATAAAGTGCTCTAGTTAATGGATGACAAGACTAATGATTTGTAGAAAAATGCACACGACTTCAACATGTCCAGGAACCCAATTGCATTCATAAATCGTTTATCAACGACATGAGGTTCACTAACAAAGGAGAATCACTTCAACATACCATTTACACAAGTGCTGCACTCAATCATGCAGCATGACATGGAAAAGTTTTTTTTTATTGTGTCAAGGCCCTGCATAATAAAAGTTTAACAAAAATAAAGACAAACAGCGTTACCATGATGTTTATTCTGTTCCATGATATTTTGAAACCACGAGTTGTTAACAGGTCCTGTAAACAATGTGCACTTTTTAGCTTGTTATGCCACATATTGTTTTTATCATGACAAGTACCGATAATAAATATGTCATGAAATAAAAAGAGAGAGATACATGCCATGGTACACAACAGGTTTGACACCAGGTTCTTTCAAAATTACAACTGCAGGTGCAGATTCCACTCCAAACCTGTTGTTGATAAGAAGAACAGTCAAGTTCACACACCGAGAAAATTACGAAGTCCTACATTTTTTAAGATGACATGTTGAAGTCAAGTTACCAAAGAAGGGGGAGGGGGAAAGGTCACTTAATTAGTATAGAAAACTGATATGCGGTAAAACTTAAACATCCATCATCACATATAAAGGACTTGAAAGTCTGGAGTGGATATGTGTCCAACACACTAGATGTACATACAGCCCATAGTTTTATCTTTGGCATGTTGTGCCGAGACTCAGTAACTGGGAACAATAGAAGAATCCAAGTGACATGGCTTTAAGAAATGCAGAAGTTTGAAAATAATGACAGCAAACACGGATAAATGGAAACCCTTGAGACATCAAAGCCTATTGATGCACACCTAATTCTCTATTAGCGAATCATCAAAACCTTTGTACTTAATTAATACATGGGTGTAGACCACAGTTTATGACATGACTCATTACTGATAAGACTTCAACTGATCACCTATAACCTTTGATTATTACCAGCGACTCCACATGT
>JAOTRH010049595.1:0-19466 GCA_034768845.1 Heliamphora exappendiculata | reverse complement strand
AAAATCAGCATCCGAATAGCCAAATAACTCAAAGGCTATTCCTCTAGGATAAAATAATCCTAGATTTTGTGTTCCTATGAGGTATTTAAGGATGCGCTTAACCGCGGTTATAGGTTATAAGTATGAAGTGATAAAGAATTACTATAATAACAAATATTTTTAAAAAAATTAGTTTTTGCCGACCAAAACAAATGATCAGCAATTTTTTTTTATAAGAAAAGTCTTTTACCGACTAATAAATTTGATCGCAAAAAAAAAACTTTCGGCGACCAAATATTTAGTTGGCAAAGGTTTGAATGTTTTTTAAAAAATTTCCAGCCAAATTTGTTGGTCACAAATATAATTTGTCGCCAAAAAATACTTTTTCCGACCAAATATTTAGTCGTCAAAGGTTTTGAATTTTTTAAAAATTTGTTGCCGACCAAATTTGTTGGTCGCCAATGAATGCCTTTTACCCACGCAAATTTTTTGGTGACAAATTCTTTTGGTCGGCTTTTTCCAACCAAAACTAGTTGGTCGGTGAAAGCCTTTCCCAAGTCTACCAAAATATTTGGTCGGCAAAAGCTTTTGGCAACCAAATAATGACATTTGTCGACCAAACTTTTGGTCACTGACAGTGTTTTTTTCTTCTAGTGATCGATCACATTTTCCAAACTATAACAAAATATATTGTGAATTCAATTTTAGACATTGCAGTAAAATTAGAAATCAAGTCTGAATTTCAGGAAATAACATATAATTTGTAAAATTAATAAATTTGACAAAAATGTCTACTATGAGATATAATCTGAAGAATCTTTAATTTAGAACTGATTATACTATATATATATATATAGTAGATGGTTTTGTTTCTTTAATTGGAAGTGGGTTTTAACAGTTACAATTGTATGAAGACATTCTCAGTTTTTTATTTAGTTTTGAAAAGTCAAAAGTATTAGAGGAGACAAATTTTACTTAAAATTAACTATGTTAGAAAACTGATTAAGTAGATTAAAAACACAATTAATTAAAAATAAATATATTAAACATTAATTATAAAATTTTAATAAGTAATTTTGCTTCTCAAAAAACAAAATCTAAAAAATATAAAAAATAAATTTAAATGTCATATATAATGTCTCAATTTGAGACCTCTTCTAAGACCCCAAAACGGTTGTACTACCCCTATTTCAAACCACCTTTCCAATTCCCATTACTTCTAAGTTTTAAGATGTCTTTAATCAAGTCCTGTCTATTTCTCTCTCAAATTGATACATGTTCATTTAAGGGCTAGGTAAATTTAAGGGCTAGGTAAGAGGTTTTGATATTGTTAGAATTTGAACACCAATATCTGAATACAAATAAAAGTACATTCATACACATACTGAAAAAAATTACACAAAAATTTATATAATTCGGTACAAATTGTCTACATTCATAGATGCAAATAATAATGAATTATAACCGTAGAATGTACAATTCAACATTCACAACCTAACTCCTGAAAAAAATTATGTTTTCCGCTCAAAGGTGGCTTTAGTAAATAAGATGGGAAATGGAGGAGAAAGGGGTTGGGTGGAGCTAAGGAGATTTTTTTTTTTTTTTTAATAGCTAAGGAGAGGTTAAGAGAGGGGCTACTGGGGTGGGGTAGAGAGTGGAAAATAAGTTTGTTAACAATATCCACTTGCACTAGTTGAAAGTGTGGACTTCAATGTTTAATTAATATTTGATGATCGAGTTTTACTATTCAAATTAATATGAGAATGAATATTATTTATTTACTTTGTTAGGTAGGTGAACAAAATGTCACTCATAAAGAGTGAGGGGAGGGGTGGGGTTCAGCATTATATGGTGAAAGAGCTTGGTTGGGACAGAGAAAGAAAAATGCATAAAAGACTGTTGTTTTCTATCCCAATAACTCAAGATTGGATTGCACTAAGAAAATTTAAGTGTAATTCATGTTTTTGTCTATTTGCTCGACTACAATTTAGTACAATCCAATTTTCTTGCTTGTTTAGCCATTTAATCATCTTTATTGGACTATTGAATAAGTTATACAATATATAAGGTATTAAATGAGATATAACTAATCTTGACGAAAACTTCACTTTTCTTTTTTTCCTTTTTTTTTGAAGCACGCAAACGTAAACAAGAAGCAAGCGAATGGTACAGAATAACAACTTTACAGCAAATCTTTGGTCCAAAATTTTATGGAAGGCCAAGTGAAGTTGATTTCTTAGGTCAGTTTCTATGCAGAAATTTATCAAAAACTGTTGAAATTGTAACAATTCAATTAATTCGAGACATCACATGATAACATGGCTAGCAGAAAAGATAAAAAAAATAAAAAAAATAAAAAAAATAATGATGATGATGATGATGATGATGATGTTTCTCATAATTTATGTAAATATTTTTCCTATACTACTAATTATTGAGTTAAAAATTAGTAATAACTCCTTAGAATAATATCTTTTAATCGTGAAATGTTATAAACATTTTTTTATAAGAAAATGAGTTTATGCTCACATTAATTATATTAGAAGGAATTGCACACCTAGTGTGCAGAATTATTGATGTTAATGGAGAAGAAAACAGAAAACAAAATTGAGTAATGTCAAGGAAAAAAAAACATGGAAAATTGATTAATTTATATTTTCATATTTTACCCTAATAGTTAAAAGTATGAGAAATTGTGTATTTAAGTAAAAAAGCATGTGTTTTTTCTTAAATATTATTGAAAGTTAAAAAGTGTGATGGGACTTCGAAAATAAAGTCTTTTCTTTTTTATAACAGCATACATTAATAATGTTTTTTGACATAGGCAAGCTAGAGGGACATACCCCTCATTTTTTCTGTAAATATACTATTACTTATACAAAATAAAAAGTATTTCATATATAGATACACATATATAATTATATTCTGTGTCCCTACTAAATTATATTAAGATTGCATTCATTTTAGTTTTGAAACAAAAACCTTGCAATTTAGTCCATTAAAAGACAATATTTTCAAAGATCACTTATGTTTAAAAAATTATTTAGCGACTTACTAGGGGTAGAACCAAGATTTGTATTCGAGAGGGACCCCAAAAAATTAAAACGATTTTCAAAAATTAATTTATTTTTAAAAAAAAAATTATTTAACAAAATTTAGAAATTAAAAACTCTAAGTGCGAGAAATTGATGGAGAAGAAAGCCAAAAACTCTACGTGCGATGGAGTTAAAATATTAACCAAGTAGCGACACAACAGAGGTGGTGTTGGAGCCGTAGAGCAAGTCGACAGTTTTAAAGAACTAAATTACTTAAATAATTTGTTGAGATGTGAAAATATTAATCCTTTTGTTAGGGTTTCATATATACGGTTGTTGATTGAATTCACTAGGCTAAAATTATCATATTTAAATATTATTTAAAGTGATACATTTTTAGGTACGAGATGTGCACCATCCACGATACTAATTATATTATTTCATAGATTCCACATAACACGTAATTAATGAATATAAGATGTCACATAAGTGGCAACTCAAATTTAATCATTATAATATTAAATAAAAATAACAAGAAAAAAATCATACTTTAATTTTGTTTAAAATAAATAAATTATACAAATAATTTTTTTTTAAATGAGAAGAGTCGCGCCCCTATATAGTTCCGCCCCCCTTATATTCCGCCTCCGCCCCTGATTGAGTGACAATAAGAGTGTTAGAATCTGGTTTTGCACTTTGCTCTTACAACATTCAATTTCAAGTTCGATTTTGACTAAACGTCTACATAAGACTTCGTTTGGTGTCGTTATTAATTTTTGCATTCAAAACAACTCATCAAATCTTTATTTTGCGTTGAAAAGTCGCTAAAAAGAAAGGGTGAAAGGAAAGTTTTTTTTTTTTATCGAAAAAGAGGCATTAGGCCTAAATATATTTCTGGCCAATAATATATCAAACAAAAGAGTACATCAACATAAATAACATTCACAAAAAAAAGACATACAATCTCCACGTAAGAGAACACAAACTCCTATGAGAGAAGGACCCAACCTTACATAAAACAAAAAAATATGAAAAAAAAACATTATATACTACTGCTGTGCAACCTTCCTCAAAATAATCATTCTCTCTATCTCTACTTTACAAGCTAGGTTGACATTTCTTGACCGGAGATAGTCGCCCAAAACTCAGCTTCCCATCCCCAAACCATTAAACCTTGGACCCAAATTCCCGATCCTCGAACCTCTGCTCCCGACCCCCAGATCGCTGAACCCTAAACCCCAACCGCCGCCCCAACCCTAGATTCTAAAATCTTACACCAACCCACGGCCCTTAGCCCCCAACTCACCCTCATCTTGACCTTCGAACCTTGAACTCCTAGAACCTTGAACCCCCGAATCCCAACCCCAAGATCCTAGAACCTGGACCTCAAAACCCCCGAAGCCCAATCCTCACCTTGGACCCTTGATTCTCAAACCCCAAATCTTTAGTCCATAACCCTCGAACCCCTAAAAAACAAGAACACCAAAATATTTTATAAGAAAATACTTTACATTGAAACAGACAAAACCTTAGTCTCATATCCCTTGCAATCTATGGACTCGATATCCCACCTCGCCCAGGAAATTTATTATCCCTCAATTCATGGGATTGAAAGTCTTTTAGGATAATTAATCTAACAATTATTTTAATAAACAAACATGAAATTGCGTAATCATTTGTACTAATAATCCAACTTAGTTTTTTAATCCATAACTCCAAACTTGATCGTAGAGTACTACTTTACTCAAATTACTGAATGTTACATTTTTACATATGAGATAAAATACTATTAAACAATTGACAAATCCCACTAAATATACAAATAATTATGGAGTTGGAGTAGCATTGAATAAATGCCCTTTAATTAGATTCTATCCATCTAAATTACATAACTATAATGATGTAGCTATAACCATTCAATATATATTGAGATGTTTTTGTCTTTAAGATTCTAAAATGATCTAACGGCCTTTAATGCATTAAAATAGAAAAATTGGTCAATTCAATTGTGATTCTTGGCACGGTTTCCCTATTTTTCTTTATAAGCTTTGCGATCAAAGTGTATTATATTTCACTCTTTTATACTTTTTCACCTCGTTTGATTGACTGAATAATAATACATACTTTCATAGGGTGCATAATTTTACAAGATTATTAGTCATTGCAAATATTGTATATATTATATTTTGTGAAATTGGTAATCTAATAGATACGTAATTTGTCCATTATTTGTTAGAATATGTTCCCATAAATATATCCTCCAAGTTACTTGGCACAAAGCCTCACAATTATTTTAAACCAATGTGTAAGCATTTAAAAGTCTTGGGAGAAATTAAGGGAGCTTGACTTTATTTGAAGAGAAAAAAAAAAGGAAGAAAAAGTCAGATTCTTTTTTTTTTTTGGATTAGGAGTACAGGGCCAGCAAGGAGGGGAGGGAAGAGGAGGGGGAAAGGAGAGTAGGGGGACTCGAACCGCGGACCACCTAGGTGAAGAGTCTTACGAGAATGCATGAAACAACTGAGCAGCCAAGACTCCTCAAAAAAAGTTGATTCTGGTGACTCGGATTTGTGTTGCAATACTAATATGAAAAGGCAAAATTAGTCCTCTAGTATATTACAAATTAGTTCTAATAAATGATTGAATTAAGCTGGGCCAATTGCTGTTTTATACCAAAAATAAGAATCAACAAGATCGGATTAAACTAGGAATGTTCAATCCGGTGGACTTAGTGCCCTAAGACTAAGTCCTGAGAATATTAAGCTGATCTAATCCTATTCAAAAATCTAAATATGACTCTTGGAAGTAGAGATCCAATTAGTTTTTTTGTTTTGTTAATAATATACGTATTAAAAATAATAAAATAAATAATTCAAATTATTAAAGTGGGATCAGCTTAATTAGGCCCATAACCAACCTAACTGACACAACTCCTCAGTCTTCAAAGCAAGCTGGAGAGATGGTGAAATCTTGTTTGAAACATTGGTGTTTTTGAAAGTTTCAAAACCATTGACTGTGTGACCAGTCTCAACTTACTTAAATGTGGATTCAGTGTAGTCTAATCTCAATGATATTCCCAATTTTTCTTGATTTCCTCACTTCATCCAATGTTTGAATATTGGATTTGTGAATATTGGGTTTCTTCACTTTAGAGTGTGTTTGGCTTATAGCTTTTTTTAAAAGTTTTTTTACTTAAAAACTTCTTTAAAAACTCATTTATTTAGCCTCTCACGGTAACGGTAATCAATTGACTTTTTTCATATATTTTCACATCTACTTTTCTTACAAAAAAAAACTAAAAAATCCCAAATTTTTTCCTAAGTAGTTCAATTCCTTTTATTTTTCATTTTTTCTTGACAAATCCTAAATTTAAACATAGCCTAATCCATAACTTTATACTGAGAGTTGAAAAGAGAACAATTAAAACTGGCAAGAAATTTTCTGAGTTGTAGCTGTCTCTCCTCTCGTCATTCCCACCAGCCAAGTTAAATTTCCACCCTCTCCTCTTCCAACGCTATCAAAGTCAAAGCCTTCTAGTGAAACTAGTTCAATTTGATAAAACAATCTACAAAAAAAAAAAAAAAAAAATCTATATTTGCAGCCAATATAAACTATGAAGCATACATAGTTCAAAATAATTCTCGTACACATATTGAATATGTATTAAATACGAATATAAGCCAAATACAACTAGATACGCATTCGATATGCCAAACAAATACTCAATATATAGTTTTGGTCATTGTTTTGAATTTCGGATACGGCTCGGATATATGGAAGGACAGGGGATGATATGTGAGGGATATGTGGTGATTACGATGGAGATACGCGTTGTTCTAATTTAATAAAATATATTTTATTTTTTGGGATATTTTTGCTTTTATTTTTAATTTGTTATATGTTCTAATCTAATCTACTATGTTAACTCTAATAAATACTGAGAAAATAATATTTGAATTATTTTATGTGCAGCAAAATAAAAATAACGTTAACCGTTAATGATTTCAAGTCTAGGCAATCGTAAGCAATTAAAAAATCAATCAATCACGCACAATAAGATACTTGCAATTTTTACGTGAAAAATTCAACTTGGGTAAAAAATCACGAGACTAATTCAAGTCTAGGTAATTAAGCACTATCAATCGAATAGTTACAAGCCACACACTTATAGATTTTAACAGAATTATCAATCCAAATATCTAGCTTGCTTGTCGAATTCACGTACGCCGTTTTTCACATGATTACTAAGGCAACGAATCCTCGAAACTACACAAGTATCGAATCCTCAATACTTTAATACCGGCAGAATTCTCCGTCGGTAAATTTAGAAATCCGTTTAAGTTGAACATAAATAATATTCGTAATTTGGAAACTTGATAGGTAATAAAATTTCTCTCTTAAAGTTCTGGATTTTGTGTTCTAAAATTTTGTTTTTGAGTCAAGGGTATGTATCAATATATAGGTATACTAACACAGCAGTTAGAGTTTCATTATAATTGAAACTACCAAAGGTCTGCTAAATCAAATTTGGGATCGCTCGAGTTTGCTCAAGCGGTTATATGGCAGATTATGTAATGCCAAAACTACTTTTGCACGAACCTGCTTCAATTACTTATACCTCGAGTTTCTTGTGTTGTACTTCAGTATTCATGCCTAAATAGAATTCTGATTAAGAACTCCTAATTACTTTAGGCTTCCTAAGTCAATTAGGAGACTTAAACAAACTAAGAAACTCAAACAACTTAGGAATCTTTGGGTAATCCAACCATAAAAGTCCTAAACAAATTAAGAGTTTTACAATGATTATACAACTTGAATTGTCATAAAAATATATAAAAAGTTAACTCTAACAATTAGATAATTAAATTCCTAACACATTCTAAAATTGTAATTTATTCTTAGTTGTTAGTTGCTTCAATAACATTCTATCATAATATTCTAACTATGCGTTGATTGTTCCTCTATAACAACTATATGGATTTACATTTGGTTTTATTTTTATAAATAATATAATACTAAAAATTATAAAAATAATATTTTTTTTATAAACGTATTTGTATCCTACTTATTTGAATTTTATTGTATTTTTATTTTTGTATCTTATTGAACCCATATCTCGTGCCTGTATCCCTGGTTCCTAAAATATAAATAAAGTCGTGAAAAGAATAACTTAGTGAGAATTCAATTCTTGTTACACTAGTTAAAGGCCCGTTTGGGATTGGATAGTTATTTAAACAAGTTAAGCTTCAATATATTTAGAGCTCTTTGATTTATAGTTATTTAAACAAGTTAAGCTTGAATATATTTAGAGCTCTTTGATTTCTGAGCTCAGCTCGAACCTAGTTTCATATGATTATATGCAAATTAGGCCTGTAATAATTTTTTTTTTAAAAATACTTTAGCTCGTCTCTTTACTCCGTTACTTAAAATTGGTTTTTCAAAGTTTGTCAGAAGATTGAAATAATTGCAAATTTGACACGAAGCTAAATTATAAGGAACATTAGATGCAAAATAACTCTTCAAATGAAAACAAAAAAACTTTCATGCAAAGAGGAAAAAACTCCCACACATGAAAAAAATCAAACGACCACGTAAGAATCATTATTAAAACACGCTAACAAAATTTAAAAACAAAAAATAAGAATTGATCACTATGATTCACACAGCGGTGCTATTCTTCTATAGCCAACAAAAGTGACATTGTAGTATTTATCACACTCTTGT
Source organism: Heliamphora exappendiculata (assembly GCA_034768845.1). Lineage (NCBI taxonomy): Eukaryota > Viridiplantae > Streptophyta > Magnoliopsida > Ericales > Sarraceniaceae > Heliamphora > Heliamphora exappendiculata. The sequence goes on along the minus strand of JAOTRH010049595.1, from coordinate 10,731 downwards.
AAAGACTTATTGAAGGCTAAGGGTGATCGCCTATGCCTCATGAATGTTGATTTATTTTTGTCGATCCAATAAATATTCAGATTTGAAAGTACAATTTGAGAGAAAAAAAAATTGGTGAAGAACAAATAATGAAAGGAACAAAACATGCTAAAAATAAAATTAAACACAAATCACACACAAACAAAGTAAAAAAAAAAAAAAAAGATATGCGCACAGATCGCCAATGATCGACCAAACACAGATGTGAAATAAAAATTAAAACTTTTGACACCAAGAGTTTATGGACTTTTCGTACCAGGAGTTCATGGACCATAAACTCTTGATACTAAGAGTCTTAATTTTTATTTCACATCTGTGTTTAGTTGGTCATTTATGTCTGTGCACATACCACAACTAAAAAAAAAATAAATGAGAAAAGATGGAAGAAAATGAGAGGAAAAAGAGGAGGAGAGGGGAGGGGATGAAGATGTGAAGAGATAGAGAGACCAGAGAAGGTGATCACCGTCTTTCATTGTATATACGGAGAGAGAGATATTTCTTTCTTTCCTGTATAAGAAATCCTAAAAAATGTGCGGTAAAAATAGAGAGGGGAAAAATGATTGACACATGTTGGGATAACGATTATGAGAAATTTTGGTTTCAAAGTTACATAAGTGAAATTTAAATACGTTTTAAAGTATATCAAATTGAAATTTGAAACAACTCATTGCTTAGCTCAGATCTAGGGAACGAACTCAGAGTGTATGGTAATGCTGAAACTAATTACTTATTAATTGTACCTTAAAAAATGATAATTATAAATCATAACAGAATTTGTGTGTTTGAAAAATATACTAACTTATAGCTGAAACTAATTGACTGAGTTTCGCAAAGCCGAGCCCAAGAAAATAGTTGATTATTCACAAATGTGGCCCAAAATAGTTCTGGCTGCTTAGAATCAAATAAACCTAATCAATTCAATTATCGGAATTTGGGGATGATTACAAGGCTGTATTTTATATAAAAAAAATTAAAATTAAAATTAAAATTAAAATTAAAAAGCAATCTTGCACCGCTTGATCAATATATAATAGTTGATCACTTAATATACATTAGAGTATTCTTTATCTAATAGTTTAAGTCTTTTGATTTGATACAAAATTTTGCACAATATAAGAGCCAAACCCACTATGCCACATTAAGAAAGACAGAACATAAATAAAATAAAATAAGTTACTTGATGATAAACCCAAAAAAGCGGTTGCTCCTGATTGGGTAGAGTGTTAAGAACAATTATACATCACTTGAGCGTGTAATGAGTGATTACTTAAATTCTATTTATTTCAATAGAAAATATTTTATAGTATTTGGTATCATGAAAATTAAAAGTTTATAGAAGTTTTTTTTCAAGCTAATAAAAAATAGGTTAATTTTGGTAAAAATTATTTTTGATTTTTTTATAGCGAAAAATATTTTTTACCTTTACTATCCTACTACTATCACCACTGTCAGCACTACCATTCTACCACTAGCGCTATTATTCTACCAGCACCACTAATCTAGGGTTTAGACGGTTGAGGGCCTGAGGTTGTTGAGGGTTTGGAATTTAGGAGTTGGGGATCAGGGTCAGAATTCTAGTGTTCTAGGTTTTCATGGTCCAAGGGTCGAGAATCGGGAGCCCCGGGTTTAGGGGTTCAGAAGCCAAGGATCTAGGGGTTGGGGGTTTGGGGAACAGGGGTCAAGGGTTCACGGGTCCGAGGGTCTGAGGGTCTGGGGGATTGGGTTATGGGGTTTCAGGGTTGGGGGACGGAGAGTCCAAAGGTTCGAAAGTCTGGGGTTAGTGGGTCCAGGATTGAGAGTCGAGGGTTTGGAGGGTCGGGGGATTTGGAGGGCCGAGGGGCTTGAGAGCCAGGACTGGGGGTCAAGGTCGGAGGTCTTGGTGGCCGAGAACCTAGAGTTGAGGGCTCGAGAGTCTAGAGGTCAATGCCACCACCGTCGTCATTGTTTTCACCACCATTATTACCACAAATTCTAATACTTACATATCCACTAATGCCATAGTTTTCAGTTCGTTCAATAGCTGCAATACTTGTTAATTAATGTTTACTATTTTACATTAATTTTTAACTTAAATGTATATTTGTTAATTGTTATGGATACATTTTTATTTTATTTTCATGCCCAGTTCATATTATAGAACTTCTTGAAAATATTATTATATAAAAAATTAAATTGATCGGATATCAATAAATAAATTTCTTATACATGTTTATTTTAAATAATAAACCTTTCAAATAAATATTATAAGACACATCATCTATAAATATCATGTTAATCCAACTTTTTACACGGGCAATTTTCTTAATTTGTTCTATGATATAAATAGTTTGGATTATCGAGGTGAATTTGAAATAGATTTTGACATTTGTATCCTAAAATTTTTGTCCCGTCCTCCTAAAACTTGGTAACATTTTGTATTGTAAACTTTAACTAATTGTTAAGTATACATAGTTCATATTATAGAACTCAATGAATCAATTATTTGTACGAAAAATAAATTAATTGTACATTACTTGTATATGTTTATTTTATATAAAATAAACAGTCATTTTTTAAAATCACATATACCATCAAAATAAGTTTTATAAAACACTGCATCTACATATGTCAAATTAATCTATATTTTAACATGAAAAATCTTTTTAATGTGCTTTATAATATAAACAATTTAGATTATCAAGATAAATTTGAGATAAGCACATAAAAATTAAACTTTTGCTTGGTCAAATCTCAAGTTAAAATTAGTATTATAAATTTTAAAATTTTTATCGATACACCTGAAATTTATTTTGATGATTCGGACCGTTCATATTATAGATTTTTTTAAAAAAATCATCAATGCGAAAAATTAAATTGATCGAATATAAACAATTAGACTACTAGTATATATTTATTTTTAATAAAAAAATAATATATTATTAAAATTACATGTGCCATTAAAATAAATATTATAAGACATTGAATTTATAGATATCTAACTAATCCAACTTTTTATAAAGATGATCTTCTCAATGTGCTTTGTAAGATAAACAGTTTGAATCATTGAGACCCATAAAAATTAAACTTAATGGTAAATAAATATTTTCTACTTATTAAGCATCTCTTCACTAATTGTAATTATTTGAATTTTTTTGGTTCTCTTTTAATTTTTTGTCACTTTGGTATTTTTTTTGTGTGGTTCGTATTTTTATCAAATTGGAAATTTTGTGTTTTTGGTCGCTTTGTATTTTTGTGCGGGTTGTATTTTTATTATATTTAAAATTAAATTTTATTGGAATTTTCTTTAGGGTATTTTTGCTGATCTATTTTTTATTTTAAAATTTTAAGTGTATTATTGCATTTTTAATTTAAAATATAAACATAATGACAATTTACAGATTAACCAAAAACTTGTAATATAGTTGGGAAAAGTATAAAGATTTAACATATTTTAGTTTTCCATAATTTAAAAAAAAGCAAATTTATTTAAAAATCAAATAGCAATGTATTAACAGTTCCTTACTTGTTTGTATCAATTTTTTATCTTACATTTACAACAATTAAATTTAATTTTCTACCTTATATTTATAGTAACTAAATAAAATATTATAATCGCGGGCGACTCACTAGTCAATAGATAAAAATGGGGTTCTATGGCTTTGATTCAGTGAGTTAATAGATAAAATCCCTTTTGAACCTTTCTCATTAGGGCCCTCTTTGAAAGCCAGAGGCTAAATGCTAGTACATACAAAATGCATCATAGCACCTGTCAAAATCACCTTTGTACTGAGCACTAAAAAATGAAGAAAAAGAAATTGTAGGTGGAAAATAAACACCAATAACCCAAAAAAAAAAAAAAAAAAAGCGTTAGCGCAACAACGGTAAAATTATCGCTGTGTGACCTGGAAATCACGAGTTCTAGACGTAAAAACAGTATCTTGCAAATATAAAATAAAGTTGCGTACTATAGACTTATCGTGATCTGCCACCCTTTTCAAACCCTACTTACATGCGTGTGGAAGCCTAAGGGGAGTGTTGAGGAAGATGGCTTGAAATTTGCCAAGATAAAATTGCTAAATTGGGTTGAAATTCATAGGTTACAGGTCTAATGGGGACAGTATTGTTGAAAAAGATTCAAGACACTGAACATGCCTTATCTTTTTTTTTTTTTTTAAGATATCTCAATGCACTTGTCTATTTATGTACTATTATTGTAGATAAATGTACAATTGAATGTGTTAGTGTTCGATTCACAAGAATCATCCTCTTTATTAAAATGTTGGGAAAGGCCTAGTTACTTCCCCTCTGGCCCTTGCCATATGAGCAAAAGAGATATGCACTAGTTACGAGCTTTTGTGATAGAGCCAACTGGCTTAATGAAGTGTGATCGATCATATGTACTTTAGTTACATGTAAGCTTAAAGTTTGTTCTTTTCTTGCACATGTAAGTTGTCAAAATGAATGTCCTGTGTTTTTTCAGGTTGACCTACATAATACAAGTCAGAGTCCTGTGCATATATAAGGTTAGAAGTTCAGTGATCTCTTTCTACTCCTGTGTTTTTTGGGTGTGGGTATATATCTAAGAGTCGAATTTAATTATCATATTAAAAATACCGGAACACGACAAAATATTTCTATTTTTTAATATATTTTTATATTTTCTAAAGTTATTTGTTTACAAGTTTTCATAGAGTATTTTATGCATAATATTAAAATTTATATATAGTTTTATAGTAAACTCAAACAACAAAATATGTTTTCCAAGTATCTGAGTGTCAAACACTGCAGGTACTTCATATATTTAGAATAGTTCATGCATTATCATAGCTAATGGCAATCAAAGGAATAAATTTTATGTAAGATGTTTCTAGTTTTATGTCTATACTATCTATTCCAAACAGGAAAGGGAGAACCCGGTTTTGGAATAGCCTGCAGAAATCATTTTTTGGATTTCCCACTTCATCAAGGGGATCACTAGTTCCATCCTGAACCTAAGTTACACAAAACACAACTCACATGAATAAAAGAAATTAAAATTTTATAAAACTGTAAATTAACTAGTAAAACCAAGCATTACAAACTTTCATAAAATTAAACATAAACATAACGTGTAAACTAGTAGAACTATGCAATTGCCTAAGCAAGAAGGCCACTTGCTCTTTCAAACTCAATATTTACTAAAATCTATAAATAAATGCAATTAAACTCCTTAATTAATAACATCAAACTAGTGCTAGCAAAAAAAATCATACAAAAAAAAAAGAAGTTGCATAAAACAATATGTATCTAGACCAATGTGCAGCAATTAATAATATGGGTAATTCAGTACGTAGTGAAGCAATAACAGGGCAAAATCACATATAGCTCTTGATACTTCTCACGGACAACATGAGTTTTAAACCAACATACTAAACTCGAATGCTAAAAAGAGCAAAGCATGTAATCTTCATTCACCTGGAAAAATTCAAGACGAGACAACATTGCATTCTCTGAATATTGAGATAAGTCGATAGAAGAATTGGGGGCACACGTTACAACTTCAAATAATTTTCTTTTCCACACAATATTCAACAAGTTACAAAGTAAATGGCCAGGAAGGCCAAACCTCAACAAAGCATGGGCATAATTTGAGGATGTTCAAAACAAATGGCAAGAAATCTCTCAAGTTTGCAGGTAATCCTTGAAAACGAGCTATCATCACATATAGGCTTTCCTTTCCTCTATTTGGTTAATTTTCCTCACTTCAGTAGATAAGAATGCCCCAAGTATTCAAGAGTAATCTCCAAGAGATGATTTCCTTTGTCATTTCCTCACCAGTTCAACCCAACCAAAATCTATGGCTAGGTTTTAAAATACAACATACCATCCTCAGCAGAACTAATTTGTTGAGTTCTGTTTTTCCTCAACATACCATCCTGCCTTTTATTTTATAAACAACAAAAATAAGAATAGTGTTAATAATAAAAAAGAAAATTGAAAGAAGATAGGCAAGAAGTCCGCCAATTAAAAAACAAAGAAAGAAAAAAAAAATGAACAAACCATCATGCCATTAGACAACTAATTACACACCACTCTCTATCAGACCGGCACCACCACCAATGCCTATCAGCAATTTGGGCCAGCACATGGCACACAGGCTAGCACCAAGGCCAGCAGCAGCAACTCCCAGCAAACCCAACCAGCAGCAACCAGCCCAGCCCAGCCAGCACCCAGGACTCCTATCAGCAACCCCAACCGGCAACAACCAACCCAACACCATGAGGCATCATCAGCACTAAACCCCACCTAGACCAGCACAATTAGAAAGGAGACAAGAGAGCAATAAAAACCAAGGGGCCAAACACCCAACCCAGACACAACACCCAGAACCAACTCTTAAATACCTAAACCAGAGACCAAGAGATGCTTAATTAGGAAACACACAGCACCATCAGAGCCAGCACTCAGGACTCCTATCCTACAAGGCATTAGACATTTCACTTCCTATCCCACACGGGATGGGTGTTCCAAGGCATTAGACATTCCATACTTCTTAGATGTACATTGTTGAAGTAGTAAATGGTGGTATGAACATGATTCATGAACATGAGTGCATCATTTGACACATCAGAAAGCAACTGACGATATACATATTAGAAACAAATAAAGTAAACTATTTTAACAGAGACTTGAATAGTTAACCAAATTATGTATATCCATGTTCCAAAGTCATCCCTTCTACTGCCAAAAAAGCTTCAATTCATTTACAAGAATGACAGAAAATGAATATCCTCCTATTCTTTACTTCTTCAAATTATGTCAGTATAAAACCAGAGGACTGTTAACCAAAGGGGCAGAGCAGAGAAATGCATATGTTATGCATTAGAGTCTTATTAACATGTGAAATCCAAAAAGAAGATGATGAGTAAAAGCTAATGTGTTTTAATTCTTGACTCTTCATGTCACCATGACTTCATGAACTGAAGTGTCTTATAATGGTCAATTAATTAACTTCCATCTCCAACTCAGACAAGCACCTAGTAGTTTATTGACCAGCAAACTAGGGCATTCCATGAAATGATATTCAAAAACCCTTATGAACTTTAAGTGATTTGAACCCTATGACCAACAGCAAGCAGTTGAACAAGCGCACACAGTACTCACGCAAGGGCTGTTAACCAAAGGGGCAGAGCAGAGAAATCGTGAAAGCATCAAGAACAAAATGTAGATAAAATGGATATAATGAACTTATAAGATACAAAAAAAAAATCCAAGCAAAGAAAAGAAAAAAGAAAAAATAACTTGGCACCGTTGCCGACAAGCACTCGATCGGAGAAAAGGGATGACGCAAACCTGAGTTCTTGTGGTCACGATTTGCCCGAGAAAAGACATGGGAGGCTTCACGGAGAAGAGTTACACCGTGGTCGATCGATTTTCTTAAGGGAACGGTCAACAGATAAAAGCTAGGGTTTGCAGGTTTTCCTGATTTTCTCTAATAGCAATTAATCATCGGGAATTCAGGATTAGAAAGGATTGTTGGCAGAAACCAAACGGGGCTTTTGATTTTAATGAAAATCTTAGTGGACAAAGACATCGCTACTAAACTAAAACCCTATTGTAGCGGCTGTGTTTTAAAATGCAACCAGAGAACCAGGTTTCTGACACTGTTAAAATCCGCTGCTATATCCAATTTATAGTGGCAGTTTGATGAACCGCCACTAAAACAAACGCTGGTATATATCTATTTTCCTGTACTGCATCCCGTTTTCTATAGATATTTGTTCATCAAGATGAATTCATATTAATTTTTATTTGAAATGAATGATTTTACTTCCAATCCCCAAAAATATTAACTAATTAAATAAACAAAAGAAAATTGCTAGGTTCTAATACTTGATAAAGATGGGCCAGGTTTGGATTTTTACTGCTAAAAAGCATCAGCATGTCTCATTGAACTGACGCATTGCTCATAGATGTATGAACACAATGGTTCACAAAATCATTGAACACAAATAACCAGAGATTAGGCAGGCTTTTGTACGTACCTGACTATCATTTACTCGTCAAACATTGATAAGGCGGTATTCAGAATTGTAAAACCTCCATCGATGATCAAATTGTGCCCACTCACGTACCTAGACTCATCACTTGCCAGATGAAGAACGGCTTGAGCCACATCCTTGGGTTTCAGAGCCACCCCTCGGAGGTTGGAATAAATGTTGTCAAAATGATCATCCTCCAAATTCAAGAACTTCCTTGACATCGACGTTGGAACTGCGTAGGGTGACACGCAGTTTACCCGGATGCCAAACTTCCCCAGTTCAGCAGCAGTGCTCCTGGTCAGCCCCAATATTGCATGCTTGGAACTAGTGTAGGAATGGGTACCAATAGCAGCAATCACTGAACAAACACTTGCCATATTAACTATACTCCCACCGTGGGCCGGTTTCATCACCCGGGCTGCGTGTTTGGTGCCCAAGAATGCACCCATCAGGTTGACATGAATAACCTTCTCGAATTCTGCCTTGTCGTTGTCAAGAATGCTGGGATTTCTGGTGCCCATGATGCCTGCATTGTTGAACATTATATCGAGCTTCCCGTGCTTGGCAACGGCCATGTCAATTGTGTTTCGAACATCCATTTCATTTGTGACATCACAGTGGATGAAGGAAGCATGAGCAGGACCGATGTCCTTGCAGATCAACTGGCCCTCATTGTCTTGAATGTCAGCAATCACAACTTTGGCACCCTGTTCACAGAATAGCTTGGCTGTGCAGGATCCAATTCCACCAGCTGCACCAGTAATCACGGCCACCTTTCCTTCCAATCTAGTATTGAAGAAAAAATGTTAAAAATGTAAGCATTGGGAACTTAGCAGAGTGATAGAGCTAATGGATTTTTCATTCATGGAAGCCTATGATCATCAGAATGGCAAACTAGTGATAGTAGAAACGTGGCCCGACATTGGTGGATTAGTCTCAGAAGGTCAGTCCAAGTTAGACTTGTAATGGCCCAACGAACAAGAATCGCCGCTTTGCCCTGACCTAAGACAGTTTTCAGCCAAATTGGATCGCTTAGGCTTCAAAAATCATAACTTTTTCATTTTAGGAAATTTCTATTTAGTAATATCCTTTTTCATTACTTGTTTTGACACATTTTTATATGTTTTTAGTAATCAAATTTGGGCTTATCTCAAATTTGTTTTTTATTTTCTTTTTTGCTAAGTTGTTTCCACTTTCGTTTTAAGTATTTGCATTTATACATAAGTTGCATTAAGCCTTAGGGTTGATCGGTTAATTAATACAAATTATAGCGAGTTCTCTTATTTGTGTTTGTTTTAGAGAGAGTACTATCTCTCAATGCAAGCAAGCTTGTCGATTTCGATATTACTCATTCTTTATCCGATACACTCATCAAAAAGTCATCTAAGTAAGCAAGGCATCACTATACGACAAATTTGATTATAGATTCTACAATTAGCAAAACATTGGCAACATCGCCATTTTTCCATCCTTTATAACCTTGCTTCTGAACATGATAGAATCTAGAAATTTCTCGGATCATCTACACAGCTCCAAACTACTTAAGAAAAGTTTAAACAACTACCAAAAAATAAAACCACTTTCTTATAATCCAATCTCAGATTGCACAACGCATTCTAATTAATAATTACCTTCTTGTAGCGCGCAACGCATTCTAATTAATAATTACCTTCTTGTAGCAGTTGAGAGTATCGAGAAACTTCTCACGGTTGAGTGACTCACGAACATCTTTAAAAGCACTGCAAGGGTCTTAACAAGGCTCTGACCTCTCTACTGAAACATAAGCCTTCTTATATTCTTGAACATAACAAAGCTGAAAATTAAAGACATGACATAAACATACTAGTATGAGGTGAACTAACACTCTGTGCTAATATGACGTGGCATATGATATGCGTGTTCAATTTTAATTTATTGTAAGAGAAAAGTTAAATTAGAAGAAAAAGGAAGTCAAATCAAATGCAATATTTGAAATTAAAATTTAGAAAGAAGGGGAGAGAGAGAGAGAGAGAGAGAGAGAGAGAATGTGGAGTTTTCTATGAAAAACAAAAATTTGAAGCGATTACAGCATGAGTCGGCTTCATCCATGCCAAATAAGATGTTAACTTTATAATATAATAATATATAATATAAATATAGATATACATGTGTGTAAAATATTTTAGAATCCTCTATTCCTCTATCACTCATCAATATTTGTGATAATTAACAAACTAGGTTTTGTATTATATTTTGTTAATTATAGGAGGCCAAAGAATCCCCTATTTATTTGTCCCTCCTATTGGTTAAAGCCTTAAGAGGTTGGAATGGAATGGGTTAATAAAAACCCTCACTCCTCTCTTCAGTGCTAATGCTAGCTAGTCTCTTTGATTGTACGCGTGCAATGGTATAAAATAAAGTTTGAACATTGGCCAATACTCTTATAAATTTAAAACACAACATATATATACATATATATATATATATAGGGACGAAACTAGGATTTTAGTTTGAGAGTGGCCAAAAATTATGTTTAAAAAAATTATAATTAATAATAAAAATTATGTTTATATATCAAAATAAAAAATAATATCCATACAATTTTAATTAAAATATTTAATGATAAGAAACTATAAGAATAACATTTATACAATTTTATATATTTTTATTTGCTTTAAATTTAGACTATATATAAAAGAAATTGGAAAGGCTG
>JAOTRH010049584.1:0-19467 GCA_034768845.1 Heliamphora exappendiculata | reverse complement strand
TTCCAGACTTCAATTGCAATAGAATGGCCAATTCAATTGTAATTGAATCTGCTATTTGAAATCTGGATTTCAATGGCAAATGAAATTCACAGATTCCAACAAAAAGAGTTAACCCTTTTAGAAATAATGTGATTTGATTGGCTATTTGATTATTAATGTTTGATCAACTTAGTTTTTTATATACAATCTAAACGATTCATTCATCTAAATAGATCACCATAAAAGTTATAAAAAAAAATGTTGGTCTTTCTATTTCTTGGAAATGAAGATTAGTGTGCAGGAGTGATTTCGCACGATGGGATTAGTTATTATGGGACAAGAAAGAACTAAGCCTGGGCGTTTGAGCTCGTCGGCTTGATTGCTCCTGCACAAAAAAATATGGGTGAAACTGGTAGGTGGGTTTAGTCAGAAAGCTCCCTCCAATGCTTAAGTTAGTCGACTGTAAGATGGATACTGAAAGTTCTAAGAAGAATTCAACAGAGTTTTTGTAAGAGAGAATATATGTGTGTAACTTATCTTTGAGTTCGGTATTTATAGTAATATTGTATATAATTTGGCAAGAAAAAGGGAATCCTTGACCATGGCAAGAATCGTTTTTATCTTCTTATGGGGACTACTTGCGACCCCTCTTATGACGCTGGCGGGTTACTTAGTTACTTTGGATCGTGTCAACTGTCATTCGATGCAGAGATGTACAGAGATGATATTATTATTAACGCTCTGAGCTTGGCTATCCCACTACATTTAATGCATCATTACTTCAATTGGATCCCTCATCATTGCATTTGGCTGAGCTTAGAAGGTCAGTCGAATCGGACCCATAAATTTTGCGACGAGTCCTCCTACTGTCCCGGTTCACCTCCCACTAGAACTGACATTTACGTTGTGGGCCAGCCTATATGCTTGGGTTGACCCGTCAATTAGCTAAATCTGTCACGAATGTTATAATTTACAAGAGGACTAAAGAAACATGTCATTGTCATATATTCAGCACCCATGCCCCTATATTTAAGAATAGAGTAAGCATATCTGCATAAAGTTGAAATGCATTAGATTTGGATCGGATGCCCGAATCAAAATCGTTCACGTGAGTGGGGTAGAAAGAAATTAGTTTTTCTTAGAAGAAAGATTTGGTGAAATTCCAGCACAAGATGCAATTTCACTTTCATTAAAAAAGAAAGAAAAAAAAAGAGAGTTCACATTGTTCATTTCTAAATGATGCATAACTTGCCAAATTGGTACAAGTATAGGAAATTTCTCATTGACGAGGATTTTTACATATACGGAATTCTCACGTATTAAAAGAAAATTTAATTACATAAATATCTTGTTATTATTTGACAAACAAAATGAGAAATATCTTAATTAAATTTTAATTTAATTTGTAATATTTTAGAAATATAACAAATTTCTTAGTTTTACCTTAATGCAAAATATGAGAAATTTCTCATATATAACCACTTATTTTACTTAAAAATAAGAACTTCAAAATTGAAAAAGAACATGCATGAGAAATTTCTCATTGTATTAAAAAAATTTTAACACAGTAAAATTTGTTTCATTCATTTTACATTAATAATAACTCAGGAAAGCAGCTTGGTGGTTGGTGGAGTTGGTTCAATTTTACGGAAAATGTTGAGGTGTGGTTATGAGGAGGTTGTTGTTGGTGTCAATGCAAAGTTTTTAGTGATCTCATGAATGGTTCATAGCTCTTTTGGTAGGGAAGTTAGGTCTTCTATCAAGTTGTAGTTTGGTAAATTTTTCACCTTTTTTAGGTTTTTTTTCTCCTTTCGATTGATTGTTGTTAATTATTTTTTTATTTGGGCATGAGCTTGCCTCCCTTGGGAGGCGAGGATATGTTGTTTTTGCTTAGATTGTGTGTTGGGGATTAGAACACGATTACTAATCCCGTCCAAGATCATCCACAAACACACAAACACGGAATAAACGCGAAAAAGAGAGAAAGAGAAACAATCACAGTACAAAACACAAATTTTACGTGGTTCGACAAGTTGTGCCTACGTCCACGGAATCACACACTTCACTATTGATTGGAGGTTACAAGAAAAAAGAGAGTTTCAAGAGAAAATTACAGAAGAACAAGTTAAAGCATAAACACAACACCCTGCGGCTGCTGCAACCCTAGCAGTATATATATACTTTCCTGCACAGACCGATCGATCGGTCTCATAGACGGATTGATCGGTCTCATCGGTGGTGAGACCGATCAGTCAGTGGTGTCCGTAGGTGAAATACAGAGAGCAGTGCAAAACCGCTTGATAGACCGATCGAGCCAGTGGTGTTCGTAGGTGAAATACAGAGAGCAGTGCAAAACCGCTTGATAGACCGATCGAGCCATCTTTAGACCGATCGATCGGTCTCATCGGTGGTGAGACCGATCGATCGGTCTCACCACCGATCGATCGGTTAACTATTAAAACTGATTTTTCTTCACCAATCTCAACATTGTGAAATCAATAAAATTTTTCTTTTACCGATAAAAAAAAACTCCAGATGTGTTTTAAATTTGTGGAAGAAAAATTTCCAATTGGGAGTTTTCTTTAAATCAATAACTAATTTTTTGATACATAATTACTTATTGTACCCAATTTTTTTAAAAATATTAAAAGAATATATGCATGAAAATTTCATAATCTGTATTAAAATATGAGAGATTTATTAATATACTTTACATTAGAGCTAATAAAACTAAAAGATTAATCATATAAATGGACTTATTAGCTTAAAAGGCAATTAGTCAACTATACATTTTGTCAATAAATTTTAGAAGCTTAATCTTTATAGCTTAATAATCTTTTTTAATTTAAAGTAAAAATTCTGAAAAGTCATATAAGTCAAATTTTAATATTTTTTTATTTTTTATTTTTAAGTTATAGTATTTAAATATTAACATAAATTTTTTTATTATTGAGAATAAAATTAAATTTTTAATTAAGAGTACTATACTCATTTTACATAAAATAAAAGTTAGTATGCTCGAAATGTATATAACTTTTTTTTCTTAAAAAAAAGTTCGTTAATTTTTTAGAGAAATAATTTTTTTGAAAAACCAAATGATATAGGTTAAAAGTTGATTATTTTGTTTTGTAAAAAAGTAAAAAAAATCATCTTTTTAGATAGCTTAAACAGTGCCTAATATAATTAGATTTTTTTAGCAAAGTTTAAAAAGTAGCTTATAAAATTTATTAAAAAATTATGAACTAATAAGTCAATTTATAACTTTTTTTACCAAACAAGACTTTATTTTCTAAAAGTTTTTATATATATATATATACATATATATTTAATATTAATTTATTTGACCAATAATTGTTAAAAAATAAATTTTATAAAAAATGTAAATATTTGTATATATATATATATAAGAAAAGTAATAGTAATTTAAAATCTAAAATAAAAAATATATTTATTCTTAGTTAATAGATATCATTTTACACTTCTCATACATTAAGAAATTAAACAATGCTTTGTTATTTGAAATCTTGTAGCACTGCTTCAATTATAAATTGGAGGGCACCTACCACTCTCTCATCATTTGGTCACATTCGGTCATTAATATTCAGTAACTATATCACTTCTGATATTGAAGGGGGTTGTTGCCAATTTGCCACTTTAATTTAAAACATGACCTATTACTCGTAATTCGGTCACATTCACTCATTGATATTCAGTAATAATATTATTTTCGATATTGAAGAAGAGAGGCGGTAAGAATGTACACGATTCGATTTAGTTCGATTTTGAGTTAAGTTAAGAATCAAATCATTCTGAACGATTCTAAGAGTTTAAGAACAAGAACCGAACCATTTGCATCATGGAATCAAACCGAACCGAACTAATAAATAATGGATCGGTTCTGATTTGAAATTGCGATTTTAAGGATAAATATTTGTTTCATATTTTATATTTAAAAAAATTATATATTTATTTGTTTTATTTTTTCTATTAAAATTTTATTTTTTATTTGTATTATTTATTTTACATTTTTGTATCACTTATTTCATATTCTTACAAAAAAATATTTTTGTTTTCATAAATTATGAATTATATTTTATTATTTTTTTATCCATTATCAATAGTTTATGAATTATATAATATTATGATGGTATGAGAAAAAAATAAAAAATAAAAAAAAAATAAAAAAAAATAAATTGTATTTTTAAATTTTTTATTTATATATAATATATAATATAAATATTATTAATAAGTGACGAATCGATTTAATTTTATACGATTTTTTAAAATTTAATTCGAGAACCGAACCATAAAAAACGATTCTTAATTATTTAAAATCGAAATCAAACTGTTCACAAAAAAAATTAAATCAAACTATATAATTTGAATCAATTCAAATCAATTTAACAGTTTAAACGATTTTTTGAACACTCTTTTGCGATTTTTAAGCCACTTTTAAAACAAGGACCTGAGACCCCGCGATTTACTCGCTCAACAGCTAAGGGCAATTGCACCGCCAATAATGGCATTGCACCAACCCCTATTAATTACAAATAAAACTTTTTTTTTAAACTTATTATTATGCATTTGATTCCATTCTATCTCCTGTTCTTCCTTCATAACCACCCCTCACCTTTCCTTTCGGAGGTTTTCGTGGCTGTCCACCTTTTCTTTCTCTTTCTCCTCCTCCCCCTCTTCCTCCTCCTCCTCCTCCTCCTCCTCCTCTCTGGGCAATCTTCCATCAAATCACACAGTTTATCCAATCATCAGAACTTCAGAAGCTTAGCTACATAGCTGTATTTGAATCTTGTTGTACATATACAGAAGTATATATCTATATCTATATACATATGAAGAATATATATAGTTAAAGAAAAGGATGGGGGATCATATTTTGAAGAATAAAAAAGTTGGTGGAGGAGGAGGAGGAGGAGGAGGAGGAGAAACTGCTTCTCCTTATACTATCTCAACCACTCTCTGAAAAGGTAATTAATGTCACCCTCCACATTTTGCTTCTTTCTATCATGTTTTGTTTATGGGGTATTGATCACCAAAATGCATTTTAAGCAATGTAGTTATATTCCCCCGCCATATTAGATACCAACCCCATCTTATAGGTAAACTCTTCCAAAAGCATTTCTTCTCCTACGTACCTTCTTTAATGCTCAAAATATACCCTTCTGTTTCTTTTTTATTTTTTATTTTTGGTTGTCCTTGCGTTTTGGTGGAAAAGGTAAAGAATTATGAAACCCCATCTATAAGTGTACATGTTTGCTTTGTAACAGGCAAAGGAATCCACCTCTTCATAACTTTTTTTGTGTGGTGGTTTCCTCTATTTTGTCTCATATCTTTGAAGAGGGGTAGATCTTGGATTCAGCTTGCAGTTTTCATGTACCATGGCAACCAAAATGAAAGGGATCTACAAAGGATTCAAGTACATCTCCCAGATCTTTGGTAATGCTTCTCCCTCCCTATTTCCCTCTCTTTTTCTCATTGATGAGTTTTGTATTTATTTTCCTCTATATCAGGGTTTTAAATATCAAGTATTACATATAATATGGTTTTGTAAATTTTGAATATTAATATTTATTAATATATCGGTTAATATTATTTGATATGAGATAATACATGATCCTATCATCATCGATATCAATAGTCTTTTAATAGCTCTGAATTGTGACCGAGTTGAAATTTTGGGTCATTAATTTTGCAGTAGTGAAGGAACGTGAGATGGATATTGGGTATCCAACAGATGTTAAGCACGTGGCACATATTGGGTGGGATGGCCCTTCTGGTAGCGCACCTACTTGGGTATGCATTTCCAAATCGATGTCACTTTCGTGTATTTTCTCCATTTAATTTGATTTCTGATCATACCTCAGATTTGCTTCTTTTTTTTTTTTTTTTGTCAACAAGAAGAAAGGTTAATCATTTTCCTTTTCCCGTTTGATTGGATCGAAATGTAGATGAATGAGTTCAAGACGGCATCCGATTTTGCAGCAACATCTATAGGCAATATTAATGAAACAAGAGGTTCTAGCTCAGCAATATCTACATGGTCATCTCGAGGTTTGTAATTTCGGGTCATTTACATATTTCAATTCTCTATGCGTAATTTTAAATATTGATCGTTATGTATCATATCAGTTAATACATAACAAGATTTTAAGCATTTGATATAAATACTTATCAATGCATTAGTCAATATTATTTGATATCGATCAAATATATCAGTGTATTATCGATACCAATACCGATACATATAGGTATCTAGAGAGGGGATTTTACTGTAGGACCCGTTTGTAATTTGAGTAGTTTGAGAAGGGTATATATATATAGACTTTGACATCGTGTGCCATGTTGGCATGTTCATAATCAGACAAAGGCAAACTAACGTAGCCTTTTCACGGGTTGGAAATGTTGAGAGAGAAATGATGGGTTTGTCCTCACTGTCTTTGAGATTCTTTACCTCCATTAGGAAGAGCCATGTTTGGCTCTTGTGTCAGACTCAGGAGGTTCCATTACAAGGGAAATAAACTGATAGCCCCAGAAATCTTCCATTTTTTATTTTTATATTAAAAAATACACACGTACCTATTTCTGCTTCCTGCCTTCACCAAATCTCATAGAACAAAGAAGCCAAAAAAGAAAACTCCCATATAGCAAAAAAAAAAAAAAGGGCGGGGGGCGGGGGGGAATTAGTAAATCCACTTTTCCCATTGTACAAGTACTTTTTTAAATTTTGTTAGATGTATAATTTAAGTAATATAAAAAGTGACTAATTATCTAAAAAAAATTCTCTTAAAATCTCTCTAATTTAGAGAGATTTAAAAAGAGTTGAAAAGAATAATTTTTTTCTCTCTATTTCTCTTTGATTCTTCACACTTTGGAAATCAACAAGTGATTAGCGAGAAGAGTATTTGGTTTGTTTTTTCCTCTCAAAATTACCCAAGTTGTTTGGGTGATTCGGGTGGGATTTGGTATTACTTTTGATTTTAACTTTTTTGCTACTAGCTTTAAAAATAAGTTTATTATTATTTTTAAATATTAATAACTTTAGTTATAATTTATAATTATGTTTTCATATATAAATAACTAATTTAAACTATAACCAAGTATTTTCTTCAAATGCTTATAATTTTTATTACAAACTATAACTATTATTATTTTCAATTTTAATATGTATAATTAGTTTTAGAAATACAGAACACCACCTCTATCTCATTTTAAAAATTAAAATTAAAAATTAATAAGAAAATAAAACACATTTCAAACATCTATACTGTTATAATAAAAAAATAACTAAGTTGGTAAAGTTTTTTTTGGATATTTTAAAAATAATTTAATATTTTCATAATTTATATTTTATTTATAATATTTTTTTAAATTATAACCCAAGCTCAATCTCGGCACGACTGCTAGTATTTTTATAATTTTTCTCAACAATAATGTTATGTACTTAAAAAATTTGTTTAGAATTTACTCAAAATTTATAATAAATAATTTAAATTTATTTATATGTTGTGTGAATCGTAAATAAATTTGAGCTATTTATTTAAATTCAGACTAAATTTTTCGAATAATTTTTCTAGATTTTTAGCTGTTGTTTCCCCAAACGTTATCTCATGTTCTCTCTCTTTTGTGGAAACAGACTATGAGTCAATGAACCGGCAACCAATATCGGAGATGTTCACGGACGTTCCTCCGATGGACCTTCCAAACATTCCAAAGAAGCAGAAGCGGAAGAAGACCAAGTCCACTTCCTCCCCCAAATCCTCCACATCCAGATCGTCGCGACCTGCCAAATCAAAGACTAAATTCGTCAACGACGCCGCCAGCGCCATGCCGACAAATTTAGAAGTGATCTGAAATTTATCAAATCGAGAATCGAAAGAACTTTTTCAGCGCACGGGCGACGGAGATTGCGAAGTCGTTCCCCATTCTGTTCTCAGGACGACAATGTTCAGTGAGAAGAAACCTTAGCTTTTATGAAGAAGAAGAAGAAGAAGAAGAGGAAGAGTGTGTTCGTTACGAGAGATCGACATTATCAGAGAGTGAATAACAGAATAGGGGTGGGGGACAGGAGAGAGAGAGAGAGAGGCTAGAGAGAGAGAGAGAGAGAGAGAGAGAGAGGCTAGAGAGAGAATTAGATGTAACGAAATGTTGAAGGATGATGAAAAAGTTCAGGGAAGTTGCTAATTGTTTTGGATTTTCCAGGAAAAGAATATGAAGGAGAATTGGATTCTTCAGTCTTGGCGAACGGAAAATCTAGCGAATTTTCGAACCATTTGGACCTCAACGGAAATGTCACCCGTTAGATTCTTTTATTTTTAATTAGAAAAAGTCATAAGAGTTAAATGTATTGTAAATTCTGGCCCAGTTTGGTCAAATGATTTATTTGTTTATTTATTTTTAATCGGCAAAAAAGAATTTTAATCAAAAGAAAGAATATCAACAAAAGAGATGAAAGCTTCAAACTTAAAAAAAAAAAAAGCACAAAGATGACAAGAAGGAGCAAACAAAAACAAAAAGCTACAAAGGCCAAGAGCAGCAAGTCACTTAGCATGATGGGCTTAGACTTCAGGATGGCAGCATGGACAAAGGCATGTGCAGCAGAAACACAAAACCAGAAGCTCACTTAGTTGACAATGAGTAGCAACAAAATCCGATCACCATACCCATTTGAGCTTCAAGCTTTTTACACTATCAATATTGTTTAGGATCTGAGCCTTGTTGGGGCGAGCTAGACCTCCATGGCCAAGCACCCGGTTGGCTAAGCCAACATTAGATAATAAAAGAAATCAAAGTTAACTGGTCTTCAGTCACCAGATTCATTTGAGCTTTGAAGTTTTCACTGCTTCAATATTGTATAAGAAATCATTTATGAAAAAAGCTGGAGGGTCAAGACAAGCTTTGCACCAGAAGGCTGCCTTAATCTTGGCATTCTCAGCAATTAGGAACCAATCGAGATTTTCTTAGACAAACACTTTCCTATTACAAGCATTCCATATTAACCATAAGGTGGAATAAAAGATACACAACCAGATCCTTTTTACAAACCTTCCTTTGCAGGCTCCTTGCCACCATGCCGTAAGGGTGTTGATATCCGTGGGATATGCCCAGCATAGACCCCACCAGCAAACCATGTTGGACTAAATTTTCCAAGACCAAAGATATTCTACAAAGAGGTTTGCCACTGATTCAAGTTCACAACCACAAAATTCACATACTGCTACCCCATTCAAGGGCAGAATGCCTCCTTTACTTAGGAGATCCTTCGTTGGGATTGTATTAATAAGGGTCATCCAAGTGAAAAGTTGAATCCTGGGAGGTATGAAAGTAACCCAAACTCTATTCAAAGTAAGAGAGGGAGTACCAAATCTGAGCTCTAGGAGCAAACTAATAGATCTCACTGAATAACATCCAGATTTGTCACCCTTCCACTTGAGTTCACCAGCTCTATTCAAGGTGGGCTGGTTTTGATCACATAAGGTTATAAGCTGTTGGCAACCATCTCTTTCCCAAGAAAACAAACTTCTTCGAAACTACAATTTCCAGGAGGGTGGTTGAGATTGCCAAATGAAAATAGCGTAAACAGATTCTTCCTTTTGCGTGGAAAGCATATATAGCCTGGGATACCTAACATTTAAAATTTGTCCATTCATTCAAGGATCATACCAGAATCTAGTGTTAGCACTACTACATTAATTGTAATAAATCTCAGTTTTTAACCGAGATAATTAATACTTTTAATCTCAATCAGAAACCGAGATGAAAAACACTTTTAATCTCTGTCAAAAATTGATATTAAAAATATACAATCTACGTTTACACTATTAGCTTTTGCAATAGTATCAAAGCAACACACCAACAGCTATAACACAACCAAAAGCAGTAAAAGCTGTACACAATCAATCCACTATAACATCAGCTATAACATCATAATAGCAAAAGATGTACACAATCAATCTAGTAAAACATCAAAAATCACAACTAAACTTAACCCAACATTTTCATCACAAATGGTTATGAAATGTCCACAGAGTCTAAAAATTGTTAGGAATATGTCTGGGAGAAGCCACATGAAAGAGTTGCTAATTGAGTGGACAAGAAAGCTAGCCTCCTATCATGGAACACCAGAGGCTCTGGGTATTTTTTTCTTGGCATTCTTCACTGGTCACCATATAAGTTTCCTGCCACACGCAATTCATATATTAATGGTTTTGCTAAAAGAACAATATTATACATAGGGTTAACTACAAGATATATAGTTAAATAATTTTACTATAAGAAGAATACCTTGCAAAGAAGAACTTATATATTATTTAAAATGAAATTGATCCATTCAACTCGCACTTCATCAAGTTCAGCTTCCGTGTAAAAGTTTTTCTCATTGAACTGCAAGAGTTCATGTAAAAAAAAATAGTTAACAAAAAATAGTATTAGTATAGTAATTACAAATAACACTAGAAACTAAAAAATTGAACTTACATTTGGTCTCATTAAAATGCTCATATCTTTAATCAAATCTTTCATGAGCCTCATCACATAAAATCTTTCATGTTTATGTATCGCATCAAACAATAACCTGCTAGAAGTTGAATCTATTGGAAGATTAAGGGAAACAAGATATATACATTGTGCATAAGATTATGTTGTCCGTGCATAATTTGCTGGTATTGACAGTTCCAAAAATTAGTCACGACTATAGCAGAAGGAATATACAGATTGAAGCACTTTAAACCTCAACTAATCAAAGCAACTTTCTGTGCCTTGTCGCAGCTTTAGAAATTGTTGTGCTGAATTTAATCAAGAGAACCACCATAAACCACTTAAAAACAAAACCGATTTCAGCAATTTGTTCAACAGACAAAGTAATACATTATTAGTAACTATCCTGAATTCTCAAAAGCAAACAAATAAGCAGAAGATGATATAACCATCAAACAACATTGTCTTGTTATCAAATTGCATCCAACTACCTATTGTTTGCCGCCAAGTTCAACTTAGAGATTGTCATAAGGATAGACCTTTGGCGACTAGACAGAAATGAGAAATTTCATCAGTCATAAGTGTGGTAATCGGTAGAATGTGGCTTAAAATAATAGAACAAATATTAGCAAGGTCTCCCACCTTCAGCAGCCATCTAAGTATAGTGGCATCTTATGAAAAGAGCAAGAGAAGATATAATTATACAACTAGAAATGTAAAACTGCACTGCAAACCAAACTATTACATCCTTCTTGTTTGTCATTCATTTCTATAAAATTTTGGACTTTATTTCTATCCTTTCTAATGCTTTCCAAAGTTGTCAGCAACAAAAATCAACTTGTTATAGAATCCATGTCCCAATCGATGCTTTAATTAATGTCTTGTTTCTACAGAAATTAGGAAGCAAAAGGGCAATTGATATCCACAAACTTAACACATCATTTCCTTCCTTCTATACACAAATTAATTCACTTAAACCCGCCAAATACATCAATTCAAAAAAAAAATGTACTACCAAAAATGATAAATTCCTACAGTAAATTACTCTTTAAACCCAATATCACATAATATAACTATCAGCGAAATTTAAAGGTACAAAAAAAAAACATACCTCATAAAACGAAGTCAGTAGAAAAGTCGACAACAAATGAAGTCTCAAATGTGTGGTGAATTAACTTGAAAGTGTAGAAAGTTTTAATCAAAATTTAAGAAGTTAACAAATCAAATTTTAAAAATACAGTGTGTTTAATAGAAATTTTACAATAAATACAAATCCATCAACTTGTACACGAAATACCCTCCATGGCATTTTTTTTTAATCAAGGGATTACTCTGTTTTTACACAAACCCATTTCATGATAACTATATCAGCTACTGCTTTCATTAAGAAAATATGAAATTAAATCTTTATATGCATTATAACCATCAACCCATTTCTCATAGGTTAATAAAATATGATTCATACTTGTGGGTTCCTTCTGTTTGTCCTTTTCAATGAGATTTTCATCTTCTAAACTAAAGCTAAAAATCCTATCAGAGCCCACAAATCTAAGACTACTTTTCTATATTTATATATTTTTATTTGCTAGGAAATTCCCAAAAATGATGTTGTTGTAAAGAAAAACTACAAGATCATGGATAATAGAAACCCTAAAGAGGAGAATATCTAAATTGATATAGAATACTATATTTTAAAAAAATATGTACTTATTGAAACTAAATAAAATTACAGCTCTTAACATACCATAATGATACAAAAATTCACATAAAAGATTCCAATTAATTGAAATAAAGACTAATTTGCTTTGATTTGATTTGGTTAGTAAATTTCAAAAATAAAACTCAGCACATTATCTCATATAAGGTTTTATTGGTGCCGCCGAGCGGCTCAACATATCATTTTTTGTATATTTATATTATGTATATGAGTAAATTGCTATGCCTACAATTGTATTTAGTAGTTCGTTTGATTTTAATTCAGGTGAGAGAAGGAAACACAGACCACTACTGCTGGCAAAGGCCGGAGGACATGATAATCTCACGGCAGGCCTACAAAAAAATACGTTCATGATTTCGAGGTTTAAAAGAATAATTCATAAAAGAAGAAATTTATGCAGTGAAATTTACTATTTCTCCAATACCATTCCAACACATCACATAGGTAATATAAATATGAATACTGAACAATAAAATCTGGATCCACTTTGTAAATAATATGTATGTATAGAACTTCTAACAACAGAATAAGTAAGAACTTAAACGACAGATGTAATCTCTTAAAAATAATCAACACCGGGTTGGTTTAAATTTTGCAATGCTGGCATTTAGATCACCTAACAAAGGATTCATAATTTTGTACATCAGCTAACCTAGGACTCCAGTTTAGTAATAGACCAAAGAAATTTAGTATTTAATTTTAGAATAGTACTACCTAACTTCAATTAATCACCATTTTTATCATTATACAAAAAAATCCCCATAAGTAAATTTAAGACACCAGACCAATTCAAAGTATCTCTCCAGAAGTTGATTGACCACATAGATCACCGACTATGTGCTTACAGAAGAACAAACAAAAATCCCCACAGTAGAACCCAAGAAAGAGAAGCAATAGCAGAAGCACTGGAGGGAAAGTAAAACTTACTTGATTTCTCAAACTTGAACCAGACAGAAGAAAGGAGAAACCAAGTTTCAATGGATAGATGGGAGTCCAAAATTCTAAATCTAAGATGATACAGACACTCTCACTAACAGTTCTTCCTCGATCGGCACTTCAACCAAGAAAACAACGAGCCAATAATTCGCCTCCTGTTTAATCTTTTTTAGGAGGAAGATTGTTAAACTTAAAAGACAATCAAATTGACGCTCCTCTGACTAGATTTACTAGGTCATGCAAATGCAAGTGTTTGGGCAGCTGAAATAACAATAGGAAAAAAGAAACAGATAAAAGGAAAAAACATCGTAATATTAACGATTTCCAGATCAGCTTACCACACCAAAAAACAAAGCAAGAGCTATTGTCTTTTAGTTTGTTTAAACCGATTTTATGGAATACATTAAAGGGGAAATCCCTAACATATATAAGTTGGTAAATAATAGAGTTCACCTCTTAAATTATTACACAAAATACTTTGATTTGATATCATTTATGAACATAGAAGCCAGTGATTCACCCCATCTTCCCATTGTCTCCCATTTGCACCTTGGCGCAGTACTCGAACAAACTCACATCGAAGCAGCGTCTAATGGCTTCTTTCAACAGGAAACCTCCTTCATCCCTAGCAAGAACAAAGAGAACGCCCCACTCCATCTTACTTCCAATCCTTCAAACACAGGGCAAATAAGATGAAGAAAAGAGAGCAACGACGGTAATCGGCGGTGGTGCGAACGACGCCGGCAATCGGCTGTGGCGTAATCGGTGGTGGCGTAATCGGTGGTGGCGTGAGCGGCGATGGCGTGAGCGGCCTGAGACTATGGAGAAGACGAGATAGGGAAAGAGCGGTAGGGCTAGCAAGTATCGTGTGAGAGGGAATGTTCCTGAGTATCGGGGAGAGAGTGCGATATGAAAGTCAATTTTTGTTTTATATATTTTTAATCTCGTATACAAATAAAAACTAAGATTAAAAAATTAATTTATTTTTTTATTTTTTTAATAACTGATATTAAATATATATATATAATTTCCATTTATTTACAAAACTGAGATTAATAAATTTTTTTATTTTTTTAATCACACTTTAATATAAAATTGAGATTTTTTAACTTTTTTAAGTGAAATTTTTATCTATTATTATAGTAATGGAGTTCCATTTCCCAAAAGGGGACAATAATTTCTTTGAAAATTAGAGTGGCAGAGGAGGCAACTCTTAGAATGTCTTCCCATACGATAGAATATTTTACATTCTCATACATGGTAGGAATCCATTTCATTTGAGTCCCTGCATATTTTGAGCTGATCAGTTTTCTCCATAAGTTAAGCTTTTCAGTGCCAAATCTCCAGATCCATTTAAGTAGTAATGCTTCATTCTTCACTCCCATATCATCAATGCCCAAGCTACCAAATTTTTTGGATTGTTTGATTTTCTCCACTTTACTAGATATAACTTTCTCTTTGATCCTTCATCCCCCCAAAGAAAGCTTCTTTGGATTTTCTCCAGCTGAGATAGAACACCCTGAGGTATCTTATACATGGACATATAATACACAGGTAAATTTAGCAGAGTGGCTTTTATAAGCTGAATTCTACCAGCTTTGGAGAGACACTTTCTTTTCCATGGCACCAATCTTCTTTGAAATTTCTTAATCAAAGGTTCCCAGTTCTTGATTAATCTTTGGTTGATCCTAACAGGAAGGCCGAGATACTTCATAAGTAAGTACCTCACCTTGCACCTTAGAAGTCCTGCTAAAGAATGCAGTTCATACTCAGGGACACCTAAGCCAATCACCTGACTTTTGGAGAAGTTTACTTTTAACCCAGACACTAACTCAAAACTCTTAAGAATTCTTCTGATATTACATATTTCTTGTGGTTCAGGTTTGCAAAAAATAATTATGTCGTTAGCAAATTGGAGGTGGCTAATGAACAAATCTTGGTTGCCAACCATGAACCCACTTCTCATACCTGCACTGATGGCTTGATCTAGCATTGCGTTTAGTCCTTCTACAGCCAGGTTGAATAAGAAGGGAGAGAGGGGGTCCCCTTGTCTCAGCCCCCTCTTGGGATAGAATTGTTGTGTGGGGGATCCATTAACAAGAACAGCCATTGAGGAGGTTGAGATGCACTCCATAATTCACCTACACCATTTCCATGAGGCCCAAGATTTTAATCAGATAATTCCAATTCACACAATTATCTGCTTTTTCAAAATCTAATTTCAATATGACCCTAGCCTTCTTCCTTTTCTTCCAATCATCAATTAATTCATTGACAATAATAATACCATCCAAAAATTGTCTACCTGCAATGAATCCTGTTTGTTTTTCATCAATAACCTGGTTCGTGATCTTTTTCAGTCTCCCTGCAAGAACTTTGGCCAGAATTTTATATGCTGACCCCACAAGGATGATTGGCCTGAATTCTTTCAAGGATTGAGGATTATCCACTTTTGGAATTAGAGTAATGAAAGTGGAGTTTAAGCATTTTAACAATCTTCCATGGAGATAAAACTCCTGAATGAATTCCAGGACATCCCCTCTTACCAACTTCCAATATTTTTTATAGAATAAAAGGCTAAAACCATCTGGTCCAGGTGCCTTGTTGCTTCTATAGCTGCAAATGGTTGACAAGATTTCTTCCTCTGTAAAAGGTGTCTCTAGATGAGCACTACTTGAATGATTCAAGGTCCTTAGCAGTTCCCTCTCAAAAACAGGTCTTCTCCACTGAGCTTTTGAATACATTTTTGAAAAATGTTTAGCTATAGCTAACTTTACATCTTGAGGTTGTACCAAAATTCTGCTCTCATGGTTGATTTGCCTTATATAATTCCTTTTGAGCCTTCTATTTGCCATTGAGTGAAAATAAGCTGTGTTTCTATTTCCCAGATTCAACCATGGTTGCCTTGATTTTTGTCTCCACATACTTTCTGCCCTTCTGTGTAGGATCCATATTTTGTTTCTCAGGTCCATTTTTCTCACAGTTTGCACAATTTGAGGGGCTCCTCCTTCCTCAAGGAGATCCAACTTATGTAGTTCTTCCTCAGCCTCTTGCATACTATTATCTACATTTCTAAACACCTCTTTGTTCCAGACTATGATTTTTGTTTTTAGATACTTCAATCTATTATGGAGTCAAAAACCAGCCCACCCTGTATGATCGACAGACTCCCAAGACTTGTGAACTAAGGACTTAAAGGTTGGGCAACTCATCCATGCATTGAAGAACCTAAAGGGCTTTGGGCCCCAATCAAGGACCTCATTAGTGAGGAGTATGGGGCTATGGTCAGAAAGAGATCTGGGAAGACCCTATTGGGACACATTAAACTTGTTACTCTAATCGCATGATAGTAAAAATCGATCAATGCGACTCCAAGTTGGGAGAGATTGCATGTTGGTCCAAGTGAATAGCCTACCCAGGAGAGGCAAATCAATCAACTGAAGTTTGTCTATCCAATTCCTGAATGCTTTCATGCCACTGTTAAGCCTGAGACATCTAGTCCTTTCTCCAATTGTTTTAATTTCATTGAAATCACCATCTAGACACCAAGGATGGGGATGGGTGACCTTGATATGTTGCAACACATTCCAAAGCTCTTTTCTCTCAGTTGAGTCACATGGGGCATATACATTTCCTAAAGCACAAGTGAAAGATCTCATGATAGTCCCCATGATGATAATGAAATTCTTGTGAATGAAATGATTTTGCAAGCTGAAAAACTCCTTCTCCCAAACACACAGGATACCTCCTGAGCTACCCATTGCTTGAGAACTCACCCATTCACACTCATCACTCCCCCAAATTGATCTGACTTTGCTTTGATCTATATCTTCCCACTTAGTCTCTTGTAAAAATAACATTTGGATCTTTCTGCCCTTAATGATTTTCCTAATCATCCTCATTTTTTCCATTCTTCCTAAACCCCTGATATTTCATGACAAAATCCTCATACCTGAGATCCCCAACCTTTGCTTTGTCTATCATCAGCCTCTTCCATAACAATTAAAGTGGATAACAACCGTTCCTCGCCCCCTTCATAGTTTAATCCCATGAGTTTACTAGTCTCAAGAATTAGCTCTGCCTCTCTTCGAATAATGTTATTTCTGTTTATGAAATCCTGAGTAGATAGGGATGATTGGATCAACGGAGCTTGAGGGTGCACCAATGCTTTCTATCTTTTTTGCTTCTTGCTTCTTTCTCCCTTTTTGAAACTTAGTAATCCCAGGTTTATCATCATTTTTTTCTTCTGTCTCCCTCTTTTGAAAGGCTGTAGCACCTGGTCTAAGAGTAGGGGTTTTGTAGAAGAATTACTATTTTTGTTACCTTCGGACTCAGGGCTTAGGTCTCCACAGGTCAGCTTATTTATGAGTTTAGGTTCCACAGAGTCAGGTTTGTCCTTCGGTGCCAGTGGGCTTCCAGGTCCCGCAGGTTGACTTTCCAAAAGAAATGATGCCCTTTCACCTCACTGCTGATATATCTGACTTCTAAATTCAAATTTGTTTCCTCATTTGCTTCACAATTTGAATTCTTGATTTCAGAGCCGAAGGAGGATTCCTCCACTTGACTGATCAGGTGTAAGTTTTCTATCTCTTTTGTGTTTGTATCACCATTGAAGACACCTCCCAAAGGTAGATTAGACTGCGCTAACAACTGATCTATGCCTCCCTGATCTTGCACTTGATGAGTGTGATTCTTATCAGATTGTGGTGAAGGTGGTGATGCATTTTCTGGGCTGCTCATCTGGCTTCCACTTTTGTCCTCCTTCTCGACAGATTTTCCCCATATATAAAGGCTTTGAGTATATTGTTTAGTACATCTAATAGAGTAATTAAATCTGCCCACCTTAAGATTGCAAAAATGTTTAATGGGTTTCTCATATTCTGTGTTGATCAAAACTTTCCCAAGTTCCAACTCTTTCCTCTTGCTAGTTTGCTCATCCACACTAAGAACCTCACCCCATAATCCTCCTATGCTCCTAAAAGTATCTTCATTCCAGGCATGTAGTGGAACACCTTCCACGTTTAGCCATACCCTTCTAACCAAATTAAATTCTCTGTAGCTCCATTCGTGTACCACTTCAAACCAAATTGATTGCCAGTCCTTAGCGTCAGCAAGGAAAGAAGTTTTTGCTTGAGGATTAGAAAAAGTGAGAAGAACCTTCCTACCCCCAAGTGGTTTTAATGGTGATCTCGAACACTCTATCAGCTTTCATTGCTTCCTGTAAACCTCTTATGCTTCTGTGATCATGAACAATCCCTATTGCACAACTCTGTAACCAGCTTTCATCTGTCACTTTGGCCTCCACCATATATCTGCTGGATTTATCCTCTTTCCTTTTAGATAGTTGGCTTTGCCTGCTTGTTGCTGGCTGTTGACTTCCATCTTCGAGGTAGCAGTTTTGTGTCTTAGCTTGCTCAGTACTGTGTTTCCTGTTCCTCCAGGTTGATTGTACTGTCACCTCATTTCCTTGGCACCACGTTCTATCGAACATTTTAATGGCTCTAAAGGCATCTCTATGATTCCAAAACCTCACAAAGCCATATCTGGTATTTCTTCTCTGTCTTCGCTTTACTGGAGTTATAATATCACCAGCTGGCCCACATTGTTTAAAGAGATTTCGTAGCCAAGCTTGATGGACGTGGCTTGTAGATTGTGAACAAAGATGGTATTCACATCTTTTGTTGCTCTTCTATCCGTGGCTCTCATATTCAAGTTTGTTGTTGAAGAAATTGAGAAGAGAAAATAACTCTATATTTTCTATCCATTGAAACTATACAATATATGGCCTATTTATAAGCGAATATGGATAAACAATAAGAAGATATAATAGAATAAAATCAAATCAAAATAAAATTAATCTAATCAATCTAATATTCTAATCAATCTAAATCTAATATTCTAACATTCTCTCTCAAACGCGAGATGACGAAGTCAGCAGAAGTTTGGAAATTATAGCACGAATGCGACCAGGAGGATGAGATTTTGTGAAAAAATCGACAAATTGATCTTCAGAAGAGACAGATCAGAGATGCAGGGTGCCCTGCTGAAGGTGATGTCGGATGAAGTAACAATCAAAAAAATTTTGTTTTTGAAAAGACGAGCGAGTCGCGCGACGGCAACAGCGGCGACGCGAGTCACGACGGCGGCGGTGATGGCCTGAGGCGACGGGAGCAAGTTGACGACGGCGGTGTGTCCCGCGATGGTGTCGGCGACGATCTGAGGAGAAGGGAGCAAGCTGACGACGGCGGCGTGTCCCGTGAAGGTGTCGGCGACGGCCTGAGGCGACGGGAGCAAGTTGACGATGGTGTCGTGTCCCGCGAAGGTGTCGGCGACGGCCTGAGGCAACG